>CM034151.1:299228840-299454777 GCA_019776745.2 Taxus chinensis
ATTTTCTATGCATGCATATACGTGTTACACTGGTAAGTGAGGGAAGAGATTCCTAGAGCATTGGAATAAGAATCCACAAGTTTGTCCACCGAAAATGTCCTTTCAACTATTTTTGGGCACCCACTATGGGCAATTAGCAGGCATCGCCACATGAATGCGACGCAAGGTCAAAAAATTCAAATTCAAAATCAAAAAAGAGAAAAAGTCTTGAATATAAATGGCTATATGGCCACATGATCAAATCATGGCTATTTCAAGAAATACTCTTATTGAAATGAACTGCTACATTCCACATCCAAGGAAGAGGTTTGAATTCATATTGAGGGAAACTATCTGCCATAATAGACCAAGGGGCTAATCACGACTCAGTGCCACAAGACTTGGACTTGAAGAAGAAACACACTGCTGAAATAGGAGAGGCAAAAAGACAAATTCGAAGCACCACAAATAAGAGCAGAGATTTTAAACTAGAGGATGAAGATACACCCGGTAATAGAGACAAGGAGGAAAACTGATGCATTTTTGAGGAACTTCAAAGGAGACAGATCTACTCAGAGTCCAGAGGCTCCTTTTCCCAAAAATGGCCAGTGGGAAAAACCTGGACTGTGTCAACCTTTGGACAGGATTGCCATAATCAATGAGACCTTGAAGATTTCACCGATGTAGAGACTAAAGAAGAAGCTAGAGAACGAGAGGCAAAGAAACATGAATAAATAAGAGCTCAACTCAAGAAAATCGAGAGACTCAAGCCAGGCAGATGAAAGAGTAGCACAGAAGAAGCATACTAGCAAGGCTGGTGGAAGATAGAAATAAATACAAATGGGGATCAGACTCATGAGCATAGTGAGATCATGAAGCGTAGGCCGCATGTACCATGGGGGAAACACTGGTATACTGCTCTTTCTCAACACAAAGATCCAGAGCTACAAAGAGCTCAAGAAAAAACTTCCAAAAATGAGAGGGATGGTCTCAAATCATTAAGAGAAGGTAGTAGCATTACACTAAGTCAACGTGTGCACTAGGGCATTCAGGATGAAGATGTGTTCGGGTTTGAATCTTGGTGGAGTCACTTTAATAAAAAAATCTTCCGAATGGAAAATGCTAACCCCGAGACCATGGGTAAGTCCGTCACATATTGGAGAGATATAAGAAGTGCATTAGAACTAGGTTCAAGAGTACACACAAAAGATTGTCATGCTCTTTGGTATAATTAGACACATTAGAACGAAGAAACCTTGCATCAATTAGGGACTTATAAAAAGTTATGAGAGAGTGATAAGAAGGATCACCTAACTATGTGGGCCCCCAAAAATAATTTGAAGAGGTTTTCTCAGTTCCTGCATCATAAGTATTGGTTTCCTTAGAGAGCCCCACCCACGCATATTAGGCAAGCCCAGGAATTTGCATTAAAAACTGGTGATGATCTAATCCTTTTCTGGAAGGTGAACGAGACCCAATGGGAACACAAAAGGGTAGAATTCAAAGAATCTCCCCAATAGATCCAAATGTTCCAAAAAATGGCCCATGACTTGGTTGCCTTGATGAAGAAGCATCTATCTCAGATCACAATGCGTAATGCTCAAAGGAAACCACAACCCCTCCAGATAATAGACCAAGGATGGCTTCATCTCCTTGTTGGATTGTATTGAAGCCACCACCAGTCAATGTCATATATGATGGCCATGAGACAGAGGGCGGAAGCATAAATTGATTTGAAACATGAAGAAGAAAATATGGACGATTATGAAAACCTATCTTGAGATGAGGATGTTGATATAAAATGGCCTGATTGAGTATGTATGAGAAGACCGGTGATGAAGAAGTCAGTTTCTCATGTTTATTCACAGTGCTCAATATAAGAAAGGGATTTGAGCCCCAACAGTTACAGAAAAGGATAAGAAGAAGAACAAAGAAGATTTTCCTCCAAAGGTTACGCAGAATAAAATCATCAATAAATGATCACCATTACCACCTTCTATGGAATCAGCCAAAGAAAAACTAGACTCACTAGTTGTAAAAGGGAATGCTACTATACCAAGTAAGTCATCTAATTCTTCTCCCAACTCAAAATTTTCTAAGAATAATTCTCCTTCTAAATGTTTTTCCTACAAAAACATCTAAGGTTGAATCAAAAGATAGACCCTCACCCCCTTCCAAGCCAGATTGCTACACCTGAAAAGGAGAATTCAACACCCAAAGTAGCAAATCCTCTACTATGTAAATCTTCCTCCATTTTTGGAACCTCTTCCTTACTCACCATAACCCCATTTGACTTTTTGGAACATGCAAGCAAAACCAAAGTCTAGCTCTCAGAAGTAGAATACCTACAAACACACCCTACCTAGTTTGATAGGTTCATTAATGCAGTTCTTGGTGGTAACTCATGTATCCTCGAATACTAATTCTAAAGGCTTACTTCCCACACCATCCACACCACCTTCCCAAAACATGCTATCCCTCAATGCCTCCAAAATAAACAGGGTTTTACCTTTCTACCTGTCACTCCTCATTAAAGGCTTCTAGCTAAATAATTGCATCATATATTTCTAGAGCCCTCAGACATAATGTGATGCCAGCCAAAGTTTTAAATTCTCTAGGCCTCACCTTGACCTAGGTAAATGAAACCTGCTACTCAATGGAATCCAAACAAGTTCCATTGGTAGGAAGAATCAAAGATGCATAGGTAGCACTAGATTATTTTCAGACAAGAAGGTGCTCCTAACCATACTGGTAGTAGACATCCCAACATCCTTTAGTATGCTTATTGAGTAGGAGTTTCTATAGAGACTTGGGTGGAGAGAATAAAAATGGATTGGTCATTTGTACAACTATCCTAGTTAAAAGGTGAGATGAAGAAGTTACTACTAGTAAGAAAGATGAAGTTCACAATACGAAAGTTTGATGATCCGAAATCAAACATTCTCTTTCAAAATTTTTGGGCTAGGAAACTACTTCCTCACATCACAAAAAGAGGAGAACTTACCACTTCTCATGGACGAAGAGGAAGATCAAAATTGGACAATGGAATTTGATGTTAGTAATTCTAGTGCAGGTCTTGGGAGATGATATAGTATTGTACTCTTGTTCTAATGAGTTGTTCCCATTTTGCCTACAAGCTGTAATTTGATAATACAAATAACACTGCAAAGTATGAAGCACTACTCTTAGGCATGAGTGCAGCAAAGGACATGGGAATCAAGAAATTGAGATGCTGAGGTGATGTAGAGGTTGTAGTAAAGCATCTCCACCAACAATAGTAGGTGAAGAATCCCAGACTCCAGGAATTATAGAAACAGAAATGTGGGACTACATTGAATCTTTTGATGCATTTTCCATTGAAGCTATTACTAAGGGAACATAATGAAAACGTTGATTCTCTTGCAATTTCATGCTTCCCTAGTGACACCTCATCCTTCATTTGGTAAAGACAAAAAGTTACCATTGAAATGGTATTCATGGCCTAGTCTAGTAGAATAATTCAAATCATTGGCAAGTATTCAATGATGATAACCAGCTTATAGCCTTTTTAGAGCAAAATGATAATTTCAATAATCTCTTCTTCGAAGGAGGTGAAAATCCACACCGAGAAGTAGTCCCCAAAGAAGATAAAAAAGGAATTAAAGGGATTGATGATGAATGAGTAATCAAATCAAAATGGAAAAAAATTCCTAAAGGCCTAGTCTCTTTAGAAGACCTCTTTGAAAAACATTAAATATTCATTCAAGAGAAAGAAAAGCAATCTTCTCGGTGCCTAGCTGATTTTGATAAGGAAAACATTGGTACCCTAGAGGAGCCAAGGATGGTAAATATTGGAAAATGTTTCTCACCTAAAGAAAAAAGAAGGTTTGTTACATTACTCAAGAAATACTCAGATGTCCTAGTCTACTCTTATGATGAACTCAAATTCTTCCAGCCAAAGGAAATGCATCACTCAATTCCTTTGAAGTAGGGTGTTAAGACCTTTAGGTAGAAACAAAGACCATACAACCCAAATATTGCTGATACCATCAAGGAGGAGATAATGAAGATTCTTAATGTAAAGATCATCTTTCCCATCCACCATTCAACATGGTTGGCTAACATTGTGCCAGTGTGGAAGAAGAATGGTGAAATAAGGATATGTGTAGATTTTCACAACCTGGACCAGGCATCACTCAAGGAAA
This sequence comes from Taxus chinensis, assembly GCA_019776745.2. NCBI lineage: Eukaryota > Viridiplantae > Streptophyta > Pinopsida > Cupressales > Taxaceae > Taxus > Taxus chinensis. Next base: position 299,233,004 of record CM034151.1, read on the forward strand.
ATTAACCTCTTCCTATCATGGACCATATCCTATAAGAAGTCACCGGATCTGAAATGCTTTCATTACTTGATGGATTCTCAGGATACCATAAAATCAAAGTGGCAGAGGGAGACCGTACTAAGACAACCTTTATAACACCTTGGGGCACTTTTTCCTACAACAGAATGCCTTTTGGCCTAATCAATGCAGGAGCTACATTCCAAAGGGCAATGGATTTTGCCTTTAAATATCTGAAGCATTGTTTATATCTTGATGATCTCGCATTATTTTCAAAGAAGAGGGGAGATCATATCTATCACTTGGAATAAGTACTTGCAAGGTATAGGAAACATGGCATATGACTAAATCCAAAAAAGTACATTTTTGGAGTCACAGAAGGAAAGTTATTGGGACAATTTGTGAACAAACATGGAGCACACATTGATCCTAAGAGAATTAGAGCCATTCAAGCATCATCCCTACCCATAAGAAAGAAGGGAGTTCATTTATTCTTTGGAAAGGTAAAATTTCTTTGTCGTTTTGTGCCTGAGTTTACTGAATTGACAAAGCACATCACTTCCATGATAAAAGCTCAAGAAAGTTTCAAATGGATCAATGAAGGGAAGGCAACATTTGAAGAGATCAAGAAAGCCATTACCAAGGCTCAAACCCTTATGTCTGTAGATTTTAACAAAGATTTCATCATGTATTGTTATGCATCAGAACATACACTCTCTACCATTCTCGTTCAGAAAAATTATGAAGCAATGGAAGCACCTATTTCTTTTATGAGTTATTCTTTAAAAAAACATGAGCTAAAATACAACCAATTGGAGAAACATGCTTATGTAGTGGTCAAAGCTATAAAAAATTTTAGGTTTTACATCCTCAATTCCCATATAGTGGTGATGGTCCCTGGCAGTGAAATCAAGTCCATTTTGAATTAGGAAGACCCTAGAACTAAAAGAGAAAATTGTATTGCAAAGACTCAAGAATATGACTTGGAGATTCGACCCTCCAATCTGGAAAGGGGAAATGGCTTGTGCAAGTTGATTGCTAAAGATGAAACTCTAAAAGTTTAACATGGAGAAGAAAACTATACTTTCTCAACTTGTTTAGAAAATAACCCACTGGTTCTCTTTGTCACCACTACCGATGAGTGGTATGCTGATATTGCCTGTTACCTAACTTGTGGAGAATGCCCTCCCCACCTTGATTACAATAAAAGGAGAACACTCAAGGTAAAGGAAGATAAATTTTTTATCTGGAATCATGCGCTTTACAAAAGAGGCCTGGATGGTTATTTCTTCAGGTGTGTAGATAAAGAGAAACAATAAAAGTTACTTAAAGCATACCACGACCAAGCATGTGGTGGACATTTTTTAGAAATGGTCACTGCACACAAGATCCTATGAGGAAGGTATTATTGGCCCATCATCTTTTCATATACTCGAGATTGGGTTTCTAAATGCAAAGCATGCCAATAGTTCGTTGGAAGACCATAACTCACTGCATTACCACTCAGTCCTATGGTTATTAAAGAACCATTTCAATAGTGGGGGCTAGACTTCATTAGTGTTCTGAACCCTCACTCAAGCGCGGGGCACACCTATGTACTCACAACAACAAAATACTTTACCAAATGGGAGGAAGTCATTCTAGCCAAACAAGCTAACAGTGAAACAATATGTAACTTCATCACAGAGAATATCATAGTCCATTTTGGAGTGCCATAAAAGATTGTAGCAGATAATACCACCTATTTCTCTTCAAGAGAGTTGACCAAGTTTTGGTATAGCTATGACATCTCCCTAGCTCATTCTTTTGACTATTATCCATAAGGAAACGGATAGGCTGAATCAAGTAACAAGAACATTGTGACCATTTTCTGCAAGTTTGTAGATGAGAATCAAAGGAATTGACACAAAAGGTTGTACGACGCATTCTAGGAAGACAAGATCACTCCCAAGAAGGTGATAGGTATGTCTCTATTTTAAATGTTGTAAATATTTGAAGCAGATATTCCCCTCACAATTGAGATGCCAACTCTCATGTTACTACAGGAAATAGAAGATGGTCCATACAAAGATTCCTTAGACAAAAGGATCCTATTTCTGGAGAAGCTAGAAGAAAATAGATTCCAGGTGGTGGATCGAATCAAAGAACACCAATTGAAAGTGAATAAGATCTTTGACAAGAGGGATAAGAAAAGATATCAAGGTTGGAGACTTTGTCTTGCTATGGGACAAGAGAAGAGAACCAAAGGGCATTCATGGAAAGTTTGACTCATTATGGCTTGGCACATTCCAAATTCATGGAGCTTGTGGTGAGAATGTTTTTCTCCTCTCATACTTGGATGGAATGCCATTGGAATTTGCTCGAAGTAGGAAATACTTGAAACTGTATCATCAGTGAAAGTGGGTTATCTCTCACCTTGTACCATAGGTGTTTTCTTGGTGTGTTTCCCTTTTCGTTGTGTGGTTTTGTTTCCCCTTCTGTTGCATGTCGTGTGTTTCCTTCCTTTTGTGTGCTTGTGTGTTTCCTTCTTCTAATATTTCTTTTTGAGAATTGTACATAACTATGCAAGGCCCAATGGATAAGGCACTGGTCAATGTTATACGTTTTAAAAATTGAAATTCTAGATCCTCATACCATGTTTTCACCATGCTCAGTCCATGCCATGTCCCCAAGCTAGAGACAACAATTGTCTCCTGAAAACCACTTTTCATTTTCCAAGTTAAATTCAAAATTTTGAGCTCTCACCCTCATAAAGTATTTAAACCAAGTTGAAAGTTTGAAGAGATAGAGAAATCCATGCCATAGAGTTGTTTCAAATCCCTAGTTTGCTCGTTTTGATAAATTTTCTATTTTTTTGTCTAGAAGCGTGAACATTTTATTGCTATCATCCTTTGAATGAAATTGTTAATATTTCTATGCCCCTAGATCATCGAACCTTGTATTATTTTCAATTCCTCGGCTTGCGAAAGAAATTTGAAAATTGGGTGCGAAATGGTGGAGTTTTCTTCTTCTGTGTATTTTTTTTCCCACAGTCAGGAATGATGGGAATTTTCTTCCCCATCAAATTTTGGCTCCATCATCCATGGGTACGTGGACATATCTAAATTAGAAGTGGGTTGACAGAGAAATTTTTGTTTTCGAGCATCTTTGTGAAAAGGCAAAAAGTTAAAAAGTGACCCGCTGCCCCGATTAGGCTTAAAGGAAAAACTCAGATCTTGAGCCCACCATTGGAGAGTCAAAGCAAAGAGGCGGGCCATAAGGGAGATTTGGGACTTTGAGCCTCATTGTAAAAAGGTGAAAAGTTAAAAAATGACCCGCTGCCCTGATCAAGCTTAAAGGAAAAAGTAAATCTTGAGCCCACTGTTGGAAAGTCAAAGAAGTGAGGTGGGCCATTGGGGAGATTTGGGATTTTGAACCTCTTTGTAAAAATTCAAAAAGTTAAAAATTCACCCACAACCCTGATCGTGCTATAAAGGAGAAAGTCAAATATCAAGCCCGTATCAAAGGTCAAAGAAGGGACGCGTTCTAGTGGAGAAATTTGTGTTTTTAAGGTCACATTAAAAAAGGGTAAAGTTAAAAAGTGAGTCGTGCCTCCTTCACTAATCAAGTGAAGCCACGTGTCATGACCATATCAAAAGTGGGTGAGCGGGCAAAAATTTTCCAAAATTCCATTTCTCCAAAAGGCACAAAATGTAAAAGGCATCCTCTGTGCCCGTTCTAGTAAATGTCTCCCATGTGTAAAACTCTGATTTAAGGTTTCAAAGCCAAGATGAACGGTTCAAATTAAAAGTTACAAAAAAAGTGTAACGACTGCATTATGAAAAGTTTGGTTTTTTTGCCATTGGTGTTTCTTTGTGAATCATGAATCCAAACGGACATGAATTATTGAAAATAAAATGTAAACCATTTCTTGCTAACAATTATGAAGTTGTAACCATTTCTTGGAGGAGATTTAATGGATTCTTCACGCCAATGTAAGGGCATTAGCAATTGATCTTGGAAACTCAAGAGTATATGTTACTTTCAGAGAACAAAGGAGATATCCATTTTTCTTCCATTCCCCCCCCCCTCTTCTCAAATTCCTCCATTCCTCCACTATGTACAATTTCTGTTAAAGTAGAAATACAAGAAGAAATATTTTGTAGCCTCTTTTATGAGGAGATTTTAGAAACTTTGAGTTTGCAATCTTATCTCATCTTGTTGCCATTTGTAGGTTTGTTTCTTCCCATGAATGCGTGTGATGAATTTTCTAACTAGTGTGTGTAGAAATCTGATTTCCTTCCTACAACATTAATTATCCTACATCTTTTCTCACTCCCTTTCCCACTTTCAGACAAAGTTATCTCTTGCAAGTATCTGTAAGCTTTGCCGCAGGGTTAGTGGAGTGTCCCTCTTGGATCCCCGGCCAAAAATCCACCACAAAAATCCACATTTTCTCATGTATGCATATACGATAGCTGCACTGGTTAAGTAGAGGGACATAGATTCCTAGAGCATTGGCAAAGAACACACAAGTTTTTCCACCTGATAAATTTCCTTGCCAACAATGCACAAGTAATTTCTTTCTTGATTTTGTTGAAGCTTTCTCTTCCTTCTAATTTCCATATAAAGGATTTTTCCTTCTTGAGCATCAAGGTGACGGGCCGAACAAGTATCGTAAAGTTACGGACAAAACACCTAACAAAATTGATCTTGCCAAGGAAGGACTGTAGGTCCCTTTTGTGCACTGGTAGGGAAAAGTTAGGATGGCTGAAATGCGTTCAAGATCAATTACGATTCATCCTTTGAAACTACATGGCCTTAGAGCTTGCCTTGTGCCACTGCAAAATTTCACTTCTTGGGCTTAAGAGATAACTCAAATTCTCCGCATGTCTTAAATACTTTTTCCAGGTGCACCATATGATCTACACTCTTCTTTGAGAAGACAGTTATATCATCAAGGCAAACTAGGATGAACTCATTAATGTATCCTTTGAAGGCAATATCCATAGCATGCTCAAATGTGGTGCCCACATTTAACAGACCAAAGGCCATCTTCTGATATGCATATGTTCTCGGCTTGGTTGTAAATGTTGTTTTGAATTTATTCTCTTCCTTGACCAAAATCTGGTTTAAACCTGAGTATCCATCTAGCATGGAGAATCTCTGTGCACTGACCATAGCCTAAAGAATGTGCTCCATTGAAGGAAAATGATAATGATCCTTTAGAGATGCTTTATTCAAATATCTGAAATCAACACAAAGTCTAATTTCACCATTCTTCTTGCATACTAGAACCACATTTGCAACCCAAGTAGAGTTTTTGATAGGAAAAATATTTTTTTCCTTAATGAGTTTAGATAATTCCTTGCTCATCAGGGGCTCTATCTCTGGATTAACTGGGTCGTGCTTCGGATTGATAGGCTTGATACTAGGATCAAGGTTAATGGAGTGTTTGGTGATAGTTTGATCAAAACTTTTGAGGTCTTCCTACTCTCATGAGAATATATCACTATATTTTTGACAGAGAGAGATGAAGTCTTGTTTCTCTTCATGCACACAAGTTCCGTTGAGAAACAACTCTTTACCACGTGCAATAGTGATTGAGGAGAAGTGCTCTTGCATGGAGCGCATGTATCTTTCTCTACCCTTGAACTCACCATCAGGGCTGAAAATTTTCTCTAAGGTGACCAGCCCTTTAGGTAACTTGTTTGTCTTCAACTGTATCACTTGGTCACTATAGCTGTCATGTAAGTCATTTTACATACTTAATGAGAACTCAACTTTGTTTTGGATAAATTGGATGATTTTCATGTCACTGTCAAACACTTTCCAGCTACTATTGTTATCTGGAATGGATGGCCTGATCACCATCTTGATGTGCTGAGTGTTTCCTATGATAAAGTCCGAAGTAGGAGAGAACTGTGAACCTAGTGCAGCCATCTAGTTAGCTTTCTTGTTCATTCTATGCAGCACCACCTGCAAATTAAGAGCATCAAAGCTCTCAAGGAGGTCCCACACTCTATATTTATAAGCTTTGAGAATATTATTATTTTTATGGCACTTGTTGGTAACCTGATGGATGATCAATTCTATGTCCCCAAATATTTGCAACACCTTAATTTTCTTCTTCTCAGCAATGATCAAGCCATGCACTAGCGCTTCATACTCTACCACATTATTAGAGCATGCAAACTACAGCCTGTGCGTGAAGAATAATTTCTCATATTTAGGGGAAATGAGAACCACTCCTTCTCTTGCACCATTTCTACTTCTGGATCCATTAAAGTACAAATTCCATAGGCCAAGTCAAACTTTGTCTTTTTTGAGGGCACGTGGAAACATTACGTCTTCTTCTAGAATGCAATAAGTAGTAAGCCCAGTTTCATAAGCTTCCTGTTCTTCAGCATAGGGATAAAATTTATGGTTCCTTTTTTCCCATTCATCAATCACTAGGTCAGGAATAGATTGCTCTTTTGGAAATAAAGCTTGCTCTTGTTGGATTAAATAGTTGTCTTGGAAAGGGGATGGGACATATGACTCTACATGATAGGAAAATATAGGCTCAGCTTTTATGGTAAACTAGGTACCATACCTTGTCTTAAGTAACATATGAGACTAATCAAAAGACTAGTAACTACCCACTTTAGCAATAAATTCTCTTGATAGACATAGGGCAAACAAAGGAGGAAGGTCAATGATTGACACATCTTAAGTAATTTTTAGGCTTGGACATGCATGAAGGGTTAACTCAAAATCCTTGATGACTCCTAAGGTAGTGAAAATTGATCCATCAAGTTGTAGGAATCCTTTGGAAAAAGGATTGTATTTCAGACCTAAGACATCAGCTATTTTCTTAGGCATAATAGAAATACTAGCACTTGAGTCAATCATGTAGTTATGAACTAGGTGTTTACCTATAATCAAATACATATAGAAGGTTGGGGTTTTAACAAATTTACTTATGTTTCTCCTTTTCTTGGCAGATGTTGATAGAAGTGGGTGGCTTATACATAGCAGGACCAACGTACGTGAGTTATGCCAGAGCTTCATGCAACAGATCTCACTGAGATGGAATGGTCAGGGCATCCCACACTGTGACATTTATGTTTGTTCTCTTCATCTGGTCCATAATGCTAAATGGAAGGCCCATCTTGTGCATTTAGGGAACAACATCCCTTCTTGACTTTTCAAACGTGAAAGCCTGAACTTTAGTTGGACCAGATGCTTGACCTACTAAAGGAGGGGCATGTGCTACTTCATAAGGAGCTTTACATGGGGAATCCTACATAGGGATTTGAGTAATTTTACTATAATATGCCTTGTCTTCTTCTTTCTTCTTCTGAGGATCTACTTACGTTGTCAGGATTGTAACCTGAGCACCTAATTCTAACATTTTTTTCTTGTATCTTGTGTTTTCTACAACTTGGGTGTGTGGTCTGTTTGTATCTTCTATAGCTTGGTTGATGGCATAGAATTACTCTGCACCAAAGAACATAAAATTTGTCTTCAGAGGAATTTCCGGTCTTTCTGGATTATCTTCTTCATGAGTACTTGTTGAGGGCTCACATGCTGAAGCATTCTAGATCATAAAGGCTTAGGCATGTGCATCATTAGGAAAATGATATTGACCATGAGGCATGCTATAAGGGAAGCACAATTCTGACTCTTGTGCAAAGTTATTCTAAACTAGAACAAGCACCTGACTCACACTGGGTGTTGGAAAATAAGTCATGGGAGGGATAACCTGTAAGGATAGATGTGCATTAGGCTACCATCTATCACTCTACTGGTTGGGTGCATATCTTTGATTTCCATAATGATTCCACCAAGGATTATTTCTTTGGCTATGCACCTAATTGGAATAACCTCTATAGGCTTGTGGCTGTTGCTTTTCTAATGAGATGACCTTGTCTGATAAATTTCTAATCACAACCTTCAATTCTTCATCTTCCTTTTGTTGTGATGGAGAATAGGATGTTGAGGAAACTAGTTGCATGTTTTTTTTAGGGATAGGAATAGGGGCCACAGAAGGCTGGGGTGCTTGTGACATCTCTGGGAACAAGGGCATAGGTGGTCTAGGAGCCAACTTTCCCTCCTGAACAAGACTAGTTTCTACCCTTACTGCAATGGTATAAGTAGCTGGTAAATTCGTACCTCCATAGATTGAATCATAACTGAAATGTCACTGTTGAGTGCCTTTAGGTAATACAAGAAAGCATGATGGGCTGAAGGTCTTACCACAAGAGGGATTCTATCTGAAGTCTTCTAAAATCTGATGTTGAAATCATTCATCTGCTCATTGGGTGCCCTCCTTTTTGTTGTCAATTTCTCCACGAAAGATAGGTGATCTAACTTATCTTCAAATTAATTGCAAAGTGTTATTCCTCGCTCATCCTAGGTGGTGATAGATCCAAGTCTCAAACCTTGGTACCATTGAAGTGCTTTACCTTTGAAAGAGGCTGCAAGTAGCCTGACTACTACACCATCATGTGTGATCAGATAGAGTGAACACATGTTTTCTATTTATTGGATATGCTCCTGATGGGTGACTTGATTCTCACCTGTAAAGTATGGAATACCTTTGAGCACGCCATTTGGCATATCATTTTGTACCGCCAGCAGCAAAGGAATCCCTCTAACAAATTTTGCAAAGTTCCTAAGTGGAGGAGGTGGTTGATGCACCATTGTAGGGTGCGTAGGATGTCTTTTTTGAGGAGGAGTTGAGTGGGCATGACACACTGGAGATAGAGATGCACGTACATGATTTCTGGAATGAAATATTCTTGGGGATAGCTAGAGGTACTCAAAAGAATCTTCAGCTACTACACTTCTTCTTGTATGCACTCTTCTCATGAAAGGTGCTCAGGAATGTAAAAGCAAAGATATTAAAATGTTGGGAGTCTCCAGATGTGTTGAAATTATCCTCTAAAGGCTGAAATACTAAGTCCACACACCAGAAATTAGAGATATGAAATTTGAGCTTTTAATGCTGGTCCCACCGGGTGTGCCAAAAATTGTTGGTTTCTCAAATGTACACATGTGTCTCAGATCTCGAAAGGGCCAAGGTTTTTGAGACCACAATAGAACCGTCTCTAAGTTATGTGACCTTACAAGCTTGGGACAAATCTCCATAGAAGGTTGGTTCCTCTATCTATTTCTACTGCTACTATTAGTCCTAGTGCTGAAAAGGGGAAACTAAGCTAATAATGCTAAGGGACTAGGGGTAGAAGAATAACATGAAATGAAACAACAATAAAAGGTGATAGCACCAAAAAAGAGGGATGTACACTATCTATTCTGAGTAATAATGAAGGGAAATGCATGAAAGGAGGCTAGGCACGAGTAGCACAGTGAAAATTTTGTTCACCAGATTGTTTTTATGGAACACAACTAAATATGGAACTGCAATGGAACTAAAATAGCATAACCAACACATAATGTAAAATAAAAGGAAAGAAGAAGGAATTCAAACATGTAATGATAGAGAATAGTCAAAAAATGAGGCTTCTATTACTTCCATAAATGCTTAGATCTATTACAATGATGAAGGAGGTCAATATCCACATGTAAGAGCCAAACATAGAGGTCTGCAACTCAAAATATAGAAAATATGGAGAGCTTAGAAAAACACATAGGGATACAGAGTGTCTAACATAACAAATGAGCATTGCTCTTACATTTATAGATGAATCCATGGAGTAAGAAGGGAAGGAGGGTAAATATGAATTTGAAACACAACCACCAACAAGAAGCATTCAATGCCTACAAATCCACCTAGAGATCTATGAAGAGGGTAGGTCATATCAAATCAGGTGGTTAGAGCAATCAGATCTACTCATTAATGCTTAGAAAGATGTTTTCCCATTTCTCACCTACTAGATCTGCCAAAATTTGAATTTGAATTTCTGGCACTGTAACTAATGTCAACTCTTTAACAAGTCTAGACGCACACCAATCTAAGCTCTGTAGAAAAATATATTGATGTTAGAAGATGTTAGAGTCGTTGGCGCATGCAAAACACATGGCACATGTGGATTGGCTGAAATCATGGCTAACTATGTGAATACTTTTTGTTTCTAACATGTGTCACTCATTGATTTGTTACAAGGATTCGGCACCTTGTTGGTGCGCTTTACTGGTTATGCCCTGCACACTCAAGCATGTTAGAAGATGACCTAGCATGGAAGGGCGTAAAGGAGGGCATAAGGATGTGTATGGAAGAATGAGGCATGGGAATAATATAGATGGAAGGTGATCAAGAGTGTGTGCAGAGAACGTATCTTCAAGGCACAACTATTATAAAGTAATGGGTGCGGTACATGGGGGCGCGGGGGATTTAGCTGATAGAAGAAAGTGTAGGGTACGCGGGAAGGGAAGAAACTAATTAGGAAGAAGGTGAATGCGTGGAAGGTGGGCGTAAGGGAGAAGTGGAAGGAGAGAAGATAAAAGTGGCACACAGGAAACTACGACCAAGGGAACATGCCAAGTGATCTTGAGTGCACGCAACACTCCAATAAATAACTTTAAGCTAGAATGTGTATGTGATTTACCCAAATTTCTAGGAGATATATTTGGATAATAGTCACCAACATGTATCTACACCCTATAACACATGTGAGTGCCTAAAAAATCCCTAAACATTCTCTCCATGCTTCCAAAATTATCGTGAAGCTATCAAAAATATCATACCACCAAGCACCATCACCTAGGATAGCTAGGTAACCTGAATGGGCTTGCAAGAACAACAAATTCTCATTGAATCAATTTATGCTACCAAGAACACACCTAGATCATCACTCTAAGCATAATATGACTCAACTACATCATCTAGTTTTTCATTAATGGAATTTTCCATCAATGACCGCACCTAAATCACAACATGTTAGCAACATTCATATGAATATATTATGTGAATGGAAGAATTTCTTCTCTACGTGAACTTTTCTTTCATTCCTATCTTAACTTATTTATTTTGATCTATTATAGTATCATAATTAAATGGGAAAATTTAATAATACAACACACACAGACACACACACACACACACACACAAACACACACACACACACACACACACACACACACACACACACACACACACACACACACACACACACACACACACACACACACACACATCAATAAAAACATTAATCATGTATCTCAAATAAGTATATACCCTTTAAGATTATTTTATATGTTCAAATATAAATATGAAAATGAAAATGAAATTGAAATTAAGTTATAATAAATTAACACATTTAAGTAATTTTATATGTAAATTTATTACCTCTCAATTGTCTATGAGAATGTGAAGCTTTCCATTATTTAATGTCTATGAGAATGGGTATATCCCAAGGCTCACACTAGTTGAGGTGAATTTTAGTAATGGCATTTTTTGTTCCTTTTTTTAATCCAATTCCTTTCTCATAAGATAGTGTGTGATGAGATCTTCATCAGTGGTTCAGAACTTGAATCTACGATATAGGTATGTGTCAGCATTATCATAGTAGAAAAATTAATTTACCATTTCCATTATAGAATTTCTCACACTCTCCACACCAAAACCATAATAAAAACAACTTGTTGCTTTAAATTTCCTGCAATTTATAAACACAAAATATATGTAGGAAACAAATAATTGAAAGTTGCCAACTTTCTCTTCGGGAAACTTGCATAAATGATTTGTGGAGGGATGTGGTGTTGACTTCCTATATGGGTGTTATAAGTGATGGGTGAATGGAATGGGATGGGATGTACAGGTAGGAAGATCAATAAAGATGAATACACTTATTACTATAAAAAGGGATATACCTTGTGACACATCCTAACTTAAAGAGTTTAGAAAATAAAGAATCTAACATGTCTAAAGTAGAAAAATTCAATACCACCATAAATACATCATAACCAAACCCTAAATGAATATGATAGGAAAATATAGAGTTTAGCATGTCTAGAGTAACAAAAATCTTGTCCACCCTAAACATGCCCATAATTGAGAACATGATGTCCAAAATGAAATATTAAAAGTTAATTGAAAAATTATTATAAAAAACCAATAACCAATAAAATGAAATGTCCCTTATTTATAGGGTTCTTCATGAATTTTTGGAACAATCCGCAGAATAAAGAGAATCTATGAGATGAATTAAGAAGTCGCAAATAAAGGAAGAAAGCTACCGAAGATGTATAAAGCCAATGTAAATAGGAGAAAGTTGTAGAAACCAAAACAAATCCATGGATAAAAAAGGAGAGAAATAGAGTAAGGCATAAATCCTACATATTTATGACAAAAATAAGTGTCTTTTGGATTATTTTGTAAGAAATTTATTTATTGTACTGAATCTAATGTATATGGTGTGCCACATGAGAAAATAGATGTGTACCACAAGAGAAATATATATTTGTATGACATTAGAGAAGATATTTTGTGTCAATAGATATGAGATAGATGTGTGTTCCATAAATGACAAGTACATAAGATATAGAGGATAGAGAGAGACTGTATGTGTGTATGAGACTAATGTAATCTATTTTGAGATTTGAATAAAGATTGAGGTTTGGAGAAAATTATGTTATGTGATTTTACATTCTTTTTTTCATCAATTAGATTTAGTTTACTTTTCCCTTGCACATCATTTACAAAAGGGTGAACTTCTTAACCATCACACTACTATTGAGGCTTAAGGTAAAAATTTTGTGTTTGAACCCAGGTTCCTTTTGTTTGTCGAATGTCTGAAAAAAAATCACCACTAGGATATTGGGAACCAACACTGACAAAAATTGAGGATTGGTTGGAAAATAAAATTAATATATTTTTCAAAGGAGAAGAAAAGAGACTCAAAGAATCATAAAAAATAAACTGAAGTAGAAGTATTGAGAATAAAAAGTATATTGGCACACATTAGAACAGAGTGGTCACAGTTACATTTAAGAAAATCATCTGAGTGGACTCAGGAAAAATTAAATATACTCAGAAACCTTGACGTACCCTAGACTAGAGAAATTGATTAGTAGTTTGATATCACGTTAGATTCATATATAATTACTTGGCATATCCAAGGGTGGATAATTTTTTACCACAAGAAGGCCAAAGTTTTAAGCAGAGAAAGACAATTTTTTTCAAAAAAAAATTCATTCTTAATCTATATTTTGTTGGTAGAAAAAGGATTAACTATAAGCGGGGAAAAGTTCCTTTAGGGGAAAAGCACCGTGGATGGCGTACATGAAGGGGGGATATATAAGAGACATGACTAATAAAATTTTATGGGGTGATGGTTGGGACAAAAATAATAATATGACATAAAGAAAAATAAAAATAAAAATAGATTACAATTGACAAAAAAAGAATTAGGTAGATTAACTTAAAGAAAGGAAGAAATCATAATGAGGAGGTCAGAAGAGAGAGCTAGGATAATTGCAAAGAAGGAGTTATAAAAAAAGACATAAAAAAATTTTATCAAGGGAGGAAATGGAGAATAAGTTAAATGAAAGAAAAGAAAAATTGAACAAAATTCAAAAAATAGGAAAAAAGAAAAACCCACTTCAAATGGAGGCCAACAATTGGCTACCCTAGAGACAGAGGCATACACTCAGAGTCTTGTTATAATTCCCATACTAGATGGATATAAACAAGCTTTGGTTACCCCATGGAACCCCACGATAATATATTCCATAGATAATCAAATCCAATAGTCATTATCAAAGCAAGATATCTAAATGAGATAATTATAACAGTTGGTAGGTAAATTAGAAGCAACTTTCGAAGAGATAGTAGGAGTAGAAGCATGGGGAGAAGAAGAAAGAGAAGTTCATGTTGTATATTTTTGCATTCCCTTGTAAAAATTGACAGAATCAGATAGATATGGACTTGGTGGATATTTAAGGTTGAAATTGGCAAAGTCGTAGAGTGATTGAACATGCCACCAAAGTCTAGAATGAGAAGTAGGAGCATAGAGAAATCCACGGATGGTTGAGTGAAATACGTGGAATTCAGAAGTCATGCTACACTGGGTGAATCCATGGATTAAAGCGGAAAACCTTTTGAAACTGCAGGTAACACTTAAGTAGGTAATAACTTTGGATCAAAGCAAAAGGGTTCGCGGATGTTGACTTGAAGTCACACCACATTAGATAAATTGTGGATCAAGAAGAGAAGTTAGTAATGCCGCATAATGGGGTAGTCAAGCCACAAAGGTCAGTTAAATCTGTGTATTAAAGAAAAATGAGAACTTTCAGCAAGAAACTAAAATTGAATATAACTTTCAATTTGATGATCTAATCTTTGTAGTTCTTTCATCATTGGATAAATCTTGGCTTCCTCTACACAATGAAATTAGATTTACTGAATCAAATGGTGGTAGGTGGGCAAAGTAAAATAAGACATACCAAATACACAAAAGAGTTACTCTAAGTGATGCAACCACCATAATTTAATGTAGTATGAGTGTCGTTCCTTCTTTAACAAGGAAAATGGTGTTGGAAAATATATTTTACGAGGAGTGCAAACATTTTCATAGAAATTAGTGAAGGCAGTTTGTTGGTGGAAGGAGGAATTTGAATTTCCCTCTATTTTCTTCTTCTTTATTCTTCTTCCATTTTTATATATATTTTAAAATGATGCCCATTTTTAATGTTAGATATTTTAGGAGTTAAAGGGAATCACGTAAGTGCTGTGCAAGTGCTATAATCAGTCACATGCCTTAGAAATTATTTTATGTAAATGTTCAACATCTTCATCATGTGTTGTAATGATCTGTGCATATCTTTAAGAAATATGATCATAGATTTTGTGGATCGTTTTTACCTTAGTTGTTATTTTATTACGTTTTCTTTTCTTTCATTCACTCACAGGTGTGTCGTATATGTTATTTGATAAAAAAATTCTATTTTGCATTGTGAAAGTGCAATTATGGATGTGGTTTTGAACTGTGGATTTTGTATCTACCCTCTTCATTATCATTTTGTCCCATTTTCTCTCTTGTCAAAGTATTCATCCCCTTATTTTGGTGTTATCATCTTCTCTAGTATATGTTTCTATTTTATGCATCTTATACTCACCCTGGTCCCTTGGAAAGTTAGATTAGAGTTAGATAGTTGCATTTCAATTCCTAGGAGTAGTGTAGCAATTGAATTAGGGGACTTTGGCCTTCTCAAGAGGTCTGTCTCATTTCAAGTCCCACAACATGGAGACAGTCCCATGTTTCCTCAAAGCCCCAGATTCTTGTGATTTGGCATGGGTACAACTTTGATATCCAATAATTTTGGCATGCCCAGTGGGAATTTTCAAATTAGTATTTCTAGTTTTATCAAGTTTGGATATGTATCTTGGTGAAACTCTAGCCTTTGGAGCCTCTACATCAACACATATGAGAAGGATTCAAACATGGTATAAGGCAAGATAAGAATCCGTATTTGAATAATTGTAGCTATCTCTGGGAAGAGGTAGAATAGGAAGACCGATTTAGATATCTCCATCTCCACCAAACAGAACTCTTTCCATGCCTCCACTTGGTAGGCTCTTCTTACAATCCACTAGAGTTCATAGCCCCATTAGAATGGCTACACAAAAAATCAATCCATTTGTAAAATTCAGAGGTAGTAGTCCATTGGCTATCAATGCATAAAATCTTATTCCAGTAGCATCATTGAAAAACATCCCATTCTTCACGAGAGAAAATCATTCAACCCCAATTGATCAAATCCAAGATATTGCAAATGTATGTGCAATTAAGGAAATTAATGAGATGGATGTGGCAATGAAACTTTTGGATTCATCATTTAAAGGGAAATATTTACAATGGTTTATGAGTTTGATAGCAGACTCAATTTAGAATTGGAATGAGTTGTGTATAGCTTTGTGTAATCAAGTTAGAGAAAGAGTAGGAAACTTAGCTCTTTTGGAGTAGTTAAATACAATCAAGAGAGAAATGAATGAAAATATAGGGGATTTGAACTTCATATTCTAGATAACCTGGGAAAAAATTCTATTTCTTGTGAGACCTACAGTAGAAGGTTCCTTTCTCTATTTCTTAAAATCTCTTAATTCTGATATATTTTTCATGATACAATCCGCGAAAGGGATAACTCTACCAATAGCCTATGCAATTGAAATTAGACCTAAAAATAGTTTAATACAAGCTGGGAAATCATCCCCTAGGCCATCCATGACCTTGTATCCTGAATCTCCTCATGTTTTTCAACCTTCTATTGCTCCTATCTCTGAGCCAAGATCACAACCTGCTATTTCCACATCCCAGACTCCTGCACATCAACAAAAGATGAGGAAATGAAATCCCTAATTATAAATTTGACAAAAACAATTATATCCCTAGAAGAGAAGCAAGACTAATCCTATAGGAATGATCAAAATCAAGGGAAATATTTGAAAAAATGATACCATCCATATAGAAATCCACAGCCTAATCAAAGATATACACAAAATAAGCAAAACAATAAATGGAAAGGTCAAATTGATCCTCTACCATTGGAAATAATTCCTCCTCCACAAGAATTGCCTACTCCTAATTCAAGTTATAAATTGGTTCCAGTACACAACAATATAGCACAAGAAACAGAGTGGTGTTCTCCACGTAATTTTCTACATAATCAATTGGGTTGTGAAATGGAAATGCATCTTTAAGTATACATGGTTCAAGGTTCTTCCAGTCAGAAAGAACCATTTCTAGATGTACCAAGTTCTAATGGGAAAGAAATTTAATAAGCCAATACTGATTTCAATCTCATGTTATTTGGAGATGAGGACCTTTTTGTGGTTTATCAAGTGGTGGGTGGCTCTAACAGACCTCAAATTAGTGTTGTTGATAATACACAACACAAGAAAAGGATGATAGAATCACAATTGTCATCTTCCGTGGGCCAAAGAAATGTCATGGCTAAAGATAAAGAAGTTACATTGGATAAGATCAAGTCTTATGAAATACTTAGTAAAGTTGTGTTCAACAAAGAAGTTATGGTTCAAAAACAACTTCCTATTCAAATGTCGCAACAACAGAAGAAGGATAATAACATACCACATATGCAAAAATCTATGGGTCTTCCATTCAGTATTGTTGAAAAAATGAAGAAGGTGAATGTTAATGTAATAATGTGGGATGCATTGGCTATTCCATCACTTCATGATCTCCTATGTGAATCCCACAGGAAGCTAACTCAGGTGGATTCGGTGATGCAGAAATCTTATTCCGTTGTCAATATTTGTCAAGAAAAGGAAGACCAACTAAGTAAAATTTTAAGTACTTGGTGCATAACTATATTTTAGATTAAGGGGCTAGTACTTATTTGATGCTAAAGAAAATTTTTGATATCTTGGGTCTCAAATACAGTCCTGTGTGTAAGGGAGTCTTAAAACTTTATGGGTCAACCATGGGTGTATTAGGAATAATAAAATATCTTGATTTAACACTTCATCCCTACCAAATACTCACCATAACTCATGATATTTCAATGATTGAATTACCTCCTATGTTTTCCATTTGCTTGTATAGAGATTTCACTGCTAAGGTAGGCGGCTATTTGTTTTCAAATTGGACTCACATGCTTCTAATAACTAGATATGGTACATGGTTTACCATAAAATATGATCTTGTCTTTTCCTACCATATTCGGTCATATGATTCCACCCCTATCCAATCAAATTTCCTAATACAAGAAGAATATGAGAAAATTTAAGTTCTAGTTGAGCAACCTATCCTTGCTTCAATACCTGATTTATTTCTAGATGAATGGGTGGCGAGAGAGCAGTAATTTGATCCCTATGATGAAGAACTCAAAACCTTTGAGAATAGTCTTATAACCTATTGTATTCTCAAAGAGGAATCTATCATACCCATGGAAATCAAACAAGAAAATAAAATTGCTTATGGGTTATGGCAGATGTTTGTTTATGGCTATAGAAGTAGAAACAAAGCTGGGGTGGGTGTTGTGGTCATTTCTCCAATAAATTATAATTTATCCTTTTCTCATAGATTATAGTTCATGTGTTCAAACAATGTGGTAGAATATGAAGCATTAGTGCATGGCCTGCTGATTTTTGAGAAGAGAAAAATCAAAGAATTACAGATCTTTGAAGACACCAAACTAGTTATTCACCAAGTCTGCAGTTAGTGTGCTATAAAAAACAAGTCGTTAAAGGATTATAAAAAAAATCTAGGATCTCCTTTAGAGATTTGATGTCATTAGCCTTCAGGTTGTGCCTAGAAAGTTGAACAAAGATGCGGATCAAATAACGACTCTTAGTTCTAAATTCTCACCCACTGAGGATTTGATCAAAGGAAGTATGCAACATATCAAGATGGTGGTTAGACCTTCCATTCCAAAAAATGAAACCAGATGGAAAGTATTTTCTAGATATGAAAAAATTGTGCAGTTCATCGAGAATGAAAGTAAGTTCTCCTTAAAGATGTAATCTGATTTGCAAGAAATTTATGGTGATCAAATAATTCAATTGAAATTGAACAAATTACCAAAGGGATTGGTCACTATGGAGGATATATTTAGCCTAAATTATTAATTTAGAGGTGTAGAGAAGAACATGGTGGTAGAGTAGGAAGATTTCCAACTGGTCACAATTACACCAAGAAAAGAACTTCTTCTTAGAAAGGTATCTAATGAGGATGAAAAACATGCTTTTTTCTCCATCAGCAAAAAATTCAGTGATGTGTTTTCATGGGACTATGAATATTTAAAATAATTTAATCCATACATAGTTCAACATTCTATTGATCTTGATCCCAACATCAAGCCAACTAGACAGAAACATACACTAGTTAACCCCAAATTGAGCCCCTCATAAGAAAGGAATTATCCAATCTTATTGAAGCTAAGATAATTTTTCCTACTAAGTACTCTACTTGGGTGGAAAATATTGTTCCAATGAGGATGAATAATGGAGAAATTAGAATTTGTGTCGATTTCAAGGACGTAAGCAAGGCCTTTCTCAAGTATCATTATCCTTTTCCTTACACGAAGAAAATTATATAGACAATCGCACGAGCTAAGTTTTTTTTCAATTCTTGATGGTTATTATGGTTTTAACCAAATCAAAGTGAGAGAATAAGATTGATACAAGACCTCGTTCACCACCACATGGGGAATGTTCACACATCATAAAATTCCCTTGGCTTGTCAAACACATGTGTCACATTCCAAAGAGCGATGGACATTGCTTTCAAGGGGTACATCAATCAATTAATTTTGGTTTACCTAGATGACATAATAATCTTCTCAAATAAGAGTACAGATTATATAAAGCACCTAGAGAAAGTATTTGAAATACGTAGGGAATTTGGGGTGTCTCTTAATCCAAGAAATGTAACTTTGTAGTCCCTAGGGGTAGGATATTGGAGCATATGGTTTCTAAAGAAGGAATTTCCATTGATCAAGAAATAGTTTCAGCCATATTATCTCTTTCGTTTCCAGCTCACAAGAAGGCCTTGCATTTATTACTTAGAAAGATCATTTTTGTCAGGTGTTTGATTCCTAACTTCATGGGCTTGGTAAGGCCTATCACTCTCATACTCAAGAAGGATTCAACTTTCAATTAGACCGCAGAGGAAAAATACAACTTTCAGAAGATAAAACAAGAGATTATTTAGGATCCTACATTGACTAACCATAACTATACCAAATATTTCTCTCTATATGCCTATGGGGCTGAATCTAGTATATCTGTTGTTTTAAATCTGAAAAATAATCAAGGTCTGGAGAATCCTGTAGCCTTCTTCAGTAAAACACTGAAATATTATGAGCTCAAGTATAACCACATTGAGAAACAAGTGTTTTCTATCAATAGAGCTCTTAAGAATTTCAAGAGTATGATTATTGCGATCTACATCAGGGGTTTAAGTATCACATTTCAATGTCAGATTCTTAATTATCAGAGTATAAATTAGTGAAAAACTAGTTGGATGGGTGACTAAGATTATGGAATATGATGTGAACATTAAGGCCACTAAATTTGTAAGAGGAAGGGAAATAAGTGAGTAGATGGCTGAAGATGCCCATGATCACCAAGAGATTTCCCTCGTGAATGAACAACCATTAGATGGTGATTTTAAATGGTAGAAGGATGAAACAAATGTATTCAATGATCACATTTGGATTACAGATATGACCAAGTTCTTCTCTACCAGTGCATATCCTCTGGGGTTTAAAAAATAAAAAATAATACATGTTGATGGTGAATCACAGCACCCTTAAATGTATGCAAATCGATGGGTTGATACTCTCAGTGCGATTGCATAACATGGAGCTTTTCCCAAGTGTGGGACCTTGTGAATTAGGAAAGCTCTCCAGATGAAGGCCAGTTCGTATTCCTATGTTCAGATGCACACATAAAAATGCAGAGGATTTACTCAAAAACCTATTCTAACTTTCCAAGGAGACAGGGTAATAAGATGCATAAAAATAAACCTAAACTAACAAAGGTGATGCACCGAGGAATGAAGAACACCTGTCTTGCCAATAAACACAAACCATTAAAATGTAATGCAAGATCATGCACAGATAACTAGATTTGTAGTGAAAGATCAGGAGGATGTAAATGAACATAGAGAGGGTTGAGAATCATCCACAGACATGCATTATTTGCTCCAAAGATTGATACAGTACACTACAAAATGCCAAGAGGCAAAGTTGCATTACAGTTTTAGATGGGAGGTTTGAACTCCACAAATTCACTTGCCAAAGAGAAGAAGGGAGGGGAAAAACAAGAATGTCCAACCTTTAGAAAGGATCCCCTCCTTACAATTTATAGGAAGAATGAGAGAGGGAAGAGAGAGGAAATCCAAATCTACCCCAACCACCTCCAGGTTGCATTTAATTCATCTCATTATGGTGGTAGGTGAGAAACCTAACAAACCCAAAAAGTGGTGAACTGTATTTTGCATTTTTAAGAATTTGTTCTCACCCAATTAAAGATATCTAGTGATATTTGGATAGAGGACCTCTTAAGATTTTTGAAAAGTCCAACCTTGCGTGAATCTGAGCTCCCTGTGAAAATTTATGGCCGTCTGAATATTTGAGTCAGGGTCTGCTTCCTGTCAGCGCTCAAAATGTTGCACCTCCTGAAGGTGCACCTTGGCACATCCATGTGCGTGTTGTCATACTATTAAGTGTGTTAGGGTGCATCCATGTTCATGTCGACACTCTTTGATGTGGGCCTTCTACCTACGCCTTGGCGCAAACTTTTTCATGTCGACACTTTTCTACCTGCACCAAGGCGCATCCATGTTCATGTCGACACTCTTTGACGTGCGCCTTGGCACGAACTTTTTCATGTCAAAAATTTTCTTCCTGTGCCAGGATGCATCCATGTTCATGTCAACACTCTTTGACATGCACCTTCACCTGCACCTTGGCACGAAATTTTTCGTGTCAACACTTTTCTACCTGTGTCAGGGTGCATCCATGTTCATGTCGACACTTTTCTACCTACGCCAGGGCGCATCCATGTTCATGTCGACACTCTTTGACGTGCGCCTTCTACCTGTGCCTTGGCATGAAATTTTTTGTGTCAACACTTTTCTACCTGTGCCAAGGTGCATCCATGTTCATGTCGACACTCTTTGACATGCACCTTCTACCTGTGCCTTGGGATGTTATTCCCATATCTACCCGAGGGGGAAGATATATATAACAATTTGGTGACTCAACGGTGTCGCCTTCCTGCTAGGAAGAAGATCAGTGGCCTTTTAGCAATCCAGTGAGCATGGAGTCATAAGCAATAACTTGAAACCAACTTGATCTCTGATCCCGATCCTGATACCACAACTCCTTCTTCGAGAGCATGCTGAACTGTAGAAATTCAACCTGAGAGCAAAAGAACCTGTGCCGAAGCACTTAGGGAAATTGAAACCTAACTAAAAATTGACAATGTGCATACACACATAGAGGAATTGAAATCTAGGCTAATTGTTATCCAAATTTCACCCCCCAGAGTTAATTTGATAAACATGCATCAGATTTTTTAGTTCCAAGAAAGTAGATTGATTCAGGGGAAAATCATAAAATTGGCTAAGTCCTGCTCAAGGCCACCTTTGGGACAATTGGAACAATTATACGCGGAAGGCACGGATCGGCTGAAAAGCCTCCAGGTGGCCCAAACAGAAAAGGGACATCTGGGACAAATGGACGCGAAATGCCCGAATCGGCTAAAGAAAGAAAATTTTTCCAAGTCCTTTACTGGGACATTTGGGACAAATGTGCACGGAGGACGCGAACCGGCCGAATCGGGTGAACTGGAAGAATTTGTCCTAGATAGCACTGGGACATTTGGGACAAATGGATGTGAAGGATGGGAACCGGCAAGTTCGGCTGAAACAGGAAACTTCAACACATGGACAAGTGGGACAAAGGGACGCACGGGACACGAATAGCCAAAGGAGCTAAAAGCCAATCAGATCACGCCACGTGTCACCGGCAGAAAAAGGACAAGGAAGCCCATTTCGGGCGGATCGGAGGGTTCTGTCCCATGAAGCACTGGGACATCTAGGACAAAAAGATGTGGTGGACGCGAAAATCCGGTAGGCCCGTGGACAAATCACAACATGACACGTGTCGCCAAGGAAAAAGGTCCAAAAGGTCAAAGGGGCGAGTTTTTGAGCACTGATTTGAACCAATGAAATAGTGCCACATGTCCAAGTTTAAGGGGCCCACAAGAAAAGCCCACGAAAAGGTGGAGAGAGAAAATTGCTTAGCGAACTAGGGCCTGCCACGTGTCGTCAAGATGGCAAAGCACGGGAAAAGATTTTAAAACCTGTTCTTGCCTATTTTGTGCCCTAAATCTTCAGACCTTCATATCTTTCGATCCAGAGCTCGGATTTACACATTCTTTATATCAACGGAAAGGTGTTGAAATTATCTACATGATTCTGGGATCAATCTCACATTTTAGTGTAGTTTAGAGGGATAAAATTAAGAAAATGTCTCTAATGCGTGGTGACAGACAGAAGTAATGCTTCAACAACCAACTTTAATGCAGCAGACAGCTCGCTGCTCCTGTTGGACAGCCCGCCATTTTGCCAGGATCCACCACTTCTGTCATAATGAGATGATTTTAAATGCTACCAAGAAGTGGTTGGGGAAGATTCTAGATTTTCTCTCTTTTCCCTCTCTCATTTCTTGATATATATTGTAAAGAGGAACTTTTTAACAGGTCAGACATTTTTGTTTTGCATCCTCCCTTATTCCCTCACTTGCCAGAGAATTTGTGGAGCTTTTCAAACCTCCCATATGGGTTGTAATGCCAGTATTTTTGCCTCTTGGCCACTGCAATGTACTGTATCAACTCTTGAGCAATAATATATGTGTTTTGATTGACTCTCGGCCCTCTCATGTATTCATTACTATCATTTTTATCTCTTATTGCAGTTTGGTTACCTGTGCATGGTGTTTGTATTGCATCTATGTGGTCTCTGTTAAATTTTCAAAACGAGTGTCTAACATTCCTTGGTGCATCACCTTTGTAGTTTAGGTTTTTATTCTATGCATTTTTCTTACCCTATCTCCTTGGCAAGTTAGATTAGGTTTTAGCAAACCCTCTGCATTTTTTGTGTGCACCTGAACAGAGGAATAGGAACCAGCCTTCTCTGGAGAATCTTTTCTCATCTTTACAAGTCCCATGCTTGGAGAAATGATTCTATGTTGTGCAATTACACTGGATGCCTGAACATCAACCTAGAAGCCTGATTTGCATCCAGGGGTGCTGTGAGTCTGTAACAACAGTTTTGGCATGCCCGGTGGGACTTAGAGGTCTCATTTTTATTGCAGCAAAGTTGATATGCATCTGCTGCAGTTTTCTTGCTTATAAGAGCTATTATCTGCATATTTGGTGACTCCAAGGGGAAGAATCAACTGGTTTCAGCAGTACAGGCATGAAAACTCATGAGAAGAATCACCACAAGGTCAAGAGTTGGAGAAGAAGAAGTGTTGTTTGAATACCTGCAGTTATCTCCAAGAAGAAGGCAAAGAGGAAGAAGTATTTAGAGGTCTCCATCTCCACCAAACAAAACTCTCTCAACTCCTCCACCTAACAGGCCTTTCATTTAGTATACAAGGGTTTTAAGACCGATTAGAATGGCTCAAAACAATCCCTACGTCAACTTCACAGGAAGCAGCCCACTTGCTCTCAATGCACAGCATCCAGTTCCTATTGCAGCCTTGAAGAACATTCCCCTACTTCATCGGAGAAAATCAGACTACTCCAGGTGATCATGTTAAAGATATTGCTAACCTTTGTGCAATCCATGAAATCAATGAAATGCCAGTGGCTGTCAAGTTACTGGCATCGTCCTTCAAGGGTAAAGCATTGCAATGGTTTAGGAGCCTTGGAGCTAGTTCTATCACAAACTGGAATCAACTGTGTATTGCACTTCACGAGCAATTCAGAGAGAAGGGAGACAACTTGTCTCTTTTGGAGTAGCTGACAACTATCAAGAGAGCCCCCAACGAGTAGCTAAATGACTTCAACTTCAGATTTCAAAGGTCTTGTGATAGGATTCCAGTGGCAGTTAGGCCAACAGCAGAAGGTGCTTTTCTATATTACCTTAAAGCTTTGAATTCTGATATTTCTATGTTAATTCAATCTATGGGAGGCACAACCTTACCTGCTGCTTATAGTATTGCCATTAGAGCCGAAAACTATCTTATTCAAGCTAGTAAACTGGCTCCTAGGCCTCTCATGCCCTTGTATCCAAACTTAGAAAATCCAAGCACTAGTCAAGCACCCACTTTGGCTCCTGTTCCGACCCCTAGAAATCAAAGTTCAAGCGAAATTTCTACTTCATCCTCTAGTGCTTCAAATGAACTCCAAGAGGTCATGAAATAGTTGCAAAATTTGGGAAATGAGCTGGTTACTATCAAAAGGCAGCAAGCCCAAGGTTTTAGACCTTCTTATCAACCCCAAACTCAGCCTAATAGGCATCCATACCAACCACAAAGACCACCTAATCCAGCTGCAAGTATGAATCAAACAAGGCCTCCTGCCAATAGACCATTCCAGCCCTATAATCCAAATGCCATATCTGCCTCTAAGGCATTAGTGCCAAACACAGAACAACATTGCTTAGGAATATGATTTGGTGCTTTCCATGCAAACGAGCCTCATAACCAATCCATGTGTTTCAATGGTGCTCTCAATCAAGCACTAATGGTGACAACTACTGGTGTGGAGGGTGAGGGAAGTCAAGGAAACAGGCCAACAACCAGAAACATTCCAACAGCAATCAGCCCCAAAATGACACCACATTGGTGAACTGGAAAGCGGAAGATTTCTGTGGCATGAATCAGGTAGTCTCTCAAGGTGTTGCAGCCAACACAAGGTCAAAGAGGAGAAATTTGGGTGAAGAACAGCCATTAACCCCAGCCAATCCACAACCTTCCACGGCTCCACAAATGATTGGCAAGCAGATTCCAGTTTCAAATACACAAGGGCAGCTAAGAACAGCCCCTAGGCTAACTCAAATGCCAGCTGTTGCTGCCCACGTGCAAGGAGTAAACGTGCAAACCAAAGGACAGCAGAGAGATTCTTCATCACCATTCAATATCATTGATCAGATGAAGAAGACAAATGTTAACATATCAATGTGGGAATCCGTATCTATCCTAGGCTAAAGAGATCTGCTACAAGCTGCCATGAAGGATTGGCCAACTTCGAATCAGCGGGTTCAAATGCAAGACAAAGTGCTTACAAATGCTGCCCAGCCTGAAGGAAGTCATGGAGCACAACAAGGTAAAATGTTGAAGCCCCCTCCTTTCTATGTTTCATTAATCATTGGGGATAAACTAGTACACAATTGCATGATTGATTCCGGGGCAAGTAGCTCAGTGATGCCCAAGAAAATAGCTGATCAACTAGGGCTCCAGTATGAAACAACATCCAAAGGGGTAATGCAGCTAGATGGGACAGTAATAGCAACAGTTGGAGTGATTAGAAATTTGAGTCTTATCTTGCATGCATGTCCAAATGTTGTTGTTTTACAAGATGTATCAGTCATAGATTTTCCACCACTCTTTGCCCTTTATTTGTCAAGGGACTTCACAGCCAAGATTGGGGGGTATTTGTCTGCTGATTGGTCTCACATGCTGTTTAAAACAAGGTATGGAACTAAGGCTACAATTAGGTCTGAACCTATTGCAAACTTCCATATTGAGCCTTACACTCCAAGTCAGATTAATGCCAATTGCTCAGCATTTGATCAAGAAGATCACCCTAGTACTGACGAGGCTGACACCAAGGTTGGAAGTATCCCAGACCTAACTCTTGATGAATGGGCAAACAAGATACATGCTTTTGATCCCTATCAAGAAGTAGAAGAATCTGAGCTGGGAGTCTATTGTATACACGAAGAAAATCAACCTGTTCCTAGCATCACCAAGCCAAGCCATAATGATGACAATGAGGTATGGCAACTGTTTTTTGATGGATCAAGGAGTAGGCAAGGTGCAGGAGGTGGAGCCATGCTTGTTTCACCTCAAGGCATCAAATATTATTCAGCTTTTCGTTTTAAGTTTTCTTGTTCAAACAACATAGCTGAATATGAGGCCTTGATTCATGGACTTCATTGGGCTAGGAAAAAAGGGATAAATAACTTGCAGGTGTTCGGGGATAGCGAGCTAATCATCAACCAAGTTAGAGGACAACATGCCACAAAGAACGACTTGCTGAGGAGCTACAAGAATAGGGTATGGGACCTCATTGAGGATTTCGAAGCTTTCAACATTGTGTCCATACCCAGGAAGAAAAATGAAGCCGTGGATAGGCTCGCAGTAGTTGGAGCAACGTTTGATGTGGTTGATTACATCAAAAGGGAAAAAACACAGCCACATATCCATGTAATTGTAAGCCAACAGTTCCAGATAATAACACCAGCTGGCAGGTGTTTGAAAATGATCAACAGATCGTCAATTTTTTACAAGAAGAGGCTGAATTCTCAGCTAGGAATCAGGACAGACTAGAGCAGCAGTATGGGGATCAAGTAGTGCAGCTGTAGACAAACAAGCTTCCCAAGGGTTTAGTAACGTTGGAGTCTATCTTCAACCCTAACGACCAGTTCTGTAAAGAAAAGGCTAACATATAGGTCAAGAGAGAAGATTCAGAGCCAATTCCAGTTGGGGAAGGAAAAACACTTCAAATTGGTAAAGTGGCCACTGAGCAGGAGAAATCAGATTTCATACAGCTTTATCAAGAATTTCCAGATGTCTTCGCTTGGAGCTATGAAGACTTAAGAGGATTCAATCCGAATTTGGCACAACATACCATAGAATTGGATCTAGATGCTATGCCCATCAGGCAGAAGCAGAGACCTGTTAACCCTCACATTGAGCCTCTAATGAAGAAAGAGCTAAATAAGCTAATAGAGGCAAGCATTATATTCCCGATCAAGCACTCAAGCTGGGTTGCTAACTTGGTTCCGGTCAGGAAGAAAAGCGGAGAAATCAGGTTGTGTGTGGACTTCCGAGACCTCAATAGAGCATCTCTCAAAGATCATTACCCGCTTCCTTCAATGGAACAAATATTGCAAGTAGTATCCAGTTTAGAGAGATTCTCTCTCCTAGATGGCTACTTAGGGTATAATCAGGTGATGGTGAAAGAAGAAGACCAATTCAAGACAGCCTTCACAACTAAATGGGGCACATATGCTTACAAGAAGATGCTATTTGGGTTGTCCAACGCTGGTGCTACCTTTCAAAGGGCAATGGACATGGCATTCAAAGGCTTGATCAACAAGATAGTGCTGATATATCTAGATGATATCACTGTCTTCTCAAAGAATGCAGCAGACAATCTCTTTCACCTTAGGCAAGTGTTTTAGAGGTATAGAAAGTTCGGAGTATCTTTGAACCCCAAGAAGTGCATCTTTCTTGCACATGAAGGAAAGCTCCTTGTCCATGTTGTCTCGAAAGAGGGACTGGATATTGATCCAGAGAGGGTTGAAGCCATAAGAGCACTGCCATTGCCAAGTCACAAGAAGGCTCTTCAAAGTTTCTTGGGAAGGATCAATTTTGTTTGCAGGTTTATCACAGATTTTGCAGCCCTTGTTAAGCCCATCACCAAAATGTTAAAGAAGAGCATGGCTTTTAAGTGGACAGCAGAAGGCAAGGAGAGTTTTGAAGTAATCAAAGAAGCTATCTCTCAGGCACCAACTCTCATCAACCCAGACTTCTACAAGGATTTCATCCTCTATGCGTTTGGAGGTGATGACACTATTTTTGCCATTTTGGTACAGCAGAACAAAGATAATGATGAGCAGCTGATTGCCTTTTTCAGCCAGAGCCTAGATGACTGCGAGGTGAGGTACTCGTTTATTGAAGAGCATGTACTTGCAGTAATCAGAAGCTTGAAGAAATTCAAGCATTTAGTCTCAAACAACAAGGTCCAGTTGCTGGTCTCACATGCTGGAGTTAAGCACTTCCTCCTCAACAAGGATTTGAATGAGAAAAGGGCAGGTTGGATCACCCGTGTCATGGAGTATGACATTGAGATCAAGATCACCAAGCTGGTAAGAGGGAAAGGACTGTGTGAGCAGCTGGTTTTAGGGAAGCAAAAGGAAGTATGCAATGAAGAAGAGGCTGTTTTGACAGTCCAGGACAGCCATGAGCCAAGCGACAATCATGAAGAAGACAATGCTTTCCCCATTCCTTGCTGGACCCAAAGTATTATGCACTTCCTAGGTATAGGCTAGTGCCCCCCAGAGATGAACAAGACCCAAAGGAGACACTTCAGATTACAGGCTGTCCCGTATGCCATTGTTGATGGAGTTTTGTTCAAGAAAGATGTAAATGGAATGCTGCTGAGATGCATTAGCATAGGTCAGATTCAAAGGGTATTGGAAGAGTTTCATGGTGGACCAGCTGGTGGCCATTTTGCGCTAAGAGTGACAGCTCTAAAAATTATGAAGGCTGGTTATTATTGGCCTAAAATATTCAATGATTGCTACGCATGGATCAAGAGGTGTAAGAATTGTGCATTCTTCACAGGAAAAGAGAAGACTTGCTGCCCTTCCATTGCATCCAATCTCAGTTGACCAGCCATTCATGCAATGGGGTTTGGACTTCATTGGAGTCATTAATCCCAATTCAAGCCAAGGGCACAAATGGATTTTGACAGCCACAGACTACTTCACCAAATGGACAGAAGCAGTAGCACTCAAAGAGGCAAATGAGTCTAGCATCTTAGACTTTTATGAGGGAATAACAACCAGATTTGGTGTACCTGCCACAATAATCTCTGATAATGCATTGGCATTCATTGGATCTAAGGTGACTGAGTGGGCTGTCAAGAACAGTATTTACCTAAGCACTTCATCGAACTATTACCCTCAGGGTAATGGCCAGGCTGAGTCTACAAACAAGAACTTGTTGAGGATCATTAGGAGAACTCTTGATGAGAATCAGAGGTCTTGGCATACCAAGTTGAAATCAGCCTTATGGGTTGATAGGATCACTCCCAAAAGATCCACAGGTAACTCTCCATTTAGGCTTGTCTATGGAAGAGAGGCAATCTTGCCCATGTCACTTGAGTTGCCAACATTGGAACTCATGAAGCAGGTGGAGTTACTTGAATTTGAGCCCATGGAGGTGAGGTATGCAGAGTTGATGGAGCTGCAAGAAATCAGAAATCAGGCATCCCAAGCAATGGAAAAGGATCAAGCTTTGATCAAGAAGACCTTTGATAGGAAGGCCAAAGATAGATCTTTTCAAGTTGGAGATCTAGTGTTAAAATGGGATGTGGACAGAGGCAAAACCGGGAAGGCATTCAAAATTTGATGCCATTTGGAGTGGCCCATACATGGTCACAAAGTGCAAGAGCAGCAATGCTTTCCAATTGGCCTCATTGGATGGTGAAGAACTGCAGATTCCAGTAAATGGAATCTATCTCAAACATTGCTACTGAAAATAAAAGGTTCACCCTTGTAAATATTAGCCTAGATTTCAATTCCTCTAAGTGCGTATGCACATTGTCTTGTTGTACTTAGGTTTCAGTTTCCCTAAGTGCTTTGGCGTAGGTTTTGTCGCTCCTAGATTGAGTTTTTTACAGTTCAGCATGCTCTTGTAGAGGGAGTTGCAACATTAGGCTCATTTCAGGTTATTGCTTATGACTCCATGCCCAACGGATCGCTAAAAGGTCAACTGATTTTCTATCTAGCAGGCAGATGACCCCGCTGAGTCACCAAATTGTTATCCAAATTTCAACCCCCAGGGTTAATTTGATAAACATGCATCAGGAGTTTTTAGTTCCAAGCAAAAAGATTGATTCAGAGGGAAAGTTCATAAAATTGGCCTAAGTGAAAATGCTCAAGGCCACCTTCTGGGACAGTTGGAACAATTATACGTGGAAGGCACGGATCAGCCGAAAAGCCTCTAGGCAGCCCAAACAGCAAAGGGACATCTGGGACAAGAGTGGCGCGAAATGCCCGAACCGGCCGAAACCGAAAGAGGAATTTGTCCAAGCTTTACCAGGATATTTGGGACAGAAGGACGCGTGGGGACACGGAAAGCTGGCCGAATCGGCCAAAAGAGAAGAATTTGTCCCAGACTAACTAGACATTTGGGACAGATCGGGCTGTGAAGGACGCGAACCAGCTGGATTGGTCGAAAAGGAAACTTTTTCAACACAAGGACAAGTCAGGACAAAGGACCGTAAAAGCGCGGATAGCCGAAGGAGCCGAAAGCGAATCAAATTTTCACGCCACGTGTCACTGGGACAAGGGACAAAGGGACGAGGAAGCCCATTTCAGGCCGGATCAAGAGGGTTCTGTCCCATGAAGCACTGGGACATCCGGGACAAAAAGACGCGGTGGACGTGAAAATTTGGTAGGCCCGTGGACAAATCACAGCATGACACGTGTCGCCAAGGAAAAAGGTCCAAAAGGTCAAAGGGGCAAGTTTTCGAGCATTGATCCAAACCAATGAAATAGTGCCACGTGTCCAAGTTTAAGGGGCCCACAAGAAAAACCCGTGAAAAGGTGGAGAGAGGGAATTACTCAGTGAACCATAGCCTGCCACGTGTCGTCCAGATGGCAGAGTGCGGGAAAAGAAATTTAAAAACCTGTTTTTGCCTGTTTTGTGCCCTAAATCTTCAGACCTTCATATCTTTCGATCCAGAGCTCTAGATTTGCACGTTCTTTATATCAACGGAAAGATGTTGAAATTCTCTACATGATTCTAGGATCAATCTCAAATTTTAGTGTAGTTTGGAGGGAGAAAATTAAGAAAACATCTCTGATGTGTGGTGACAGACAGAAGTAATGCTTCAACAACCAACTTCAATGTAGCAGACAGCTCGCCGCTCCTGTTGGACAGCCCGCCATTTTGCCAGGATCCGCCGCTTCTGATCATAATGAGATGATTTTAAATGCTACCAAGAAGTGGTTGGGGTAGATTCTAGATTTTCCTCTCTTTTCCCTCTCTCATTCTTAGATATATATTGTAAAGAGGAGGTTTTTAACGGGTTGGACATTTTTGTTTTGCATCCTCCCTTCTTCCCTGCTTGCCAAAGAATTTGTGGAGCTTTTCAAACCTCCCATATATATTGTAATGCCAGTATTTTTTCCTCTTGGCCACTGCAATGTACTGTATCGACTCTTGAGCAATATATATATATGTTGTGATTGACTCTTAACCCTCTCATGTATTCATTACTGTCATTTTGATCTCTTATTGCAGTTTGGTTACCTGTGCATGGTGTTTGTATTGCATCTATGTGGTCTGTGTTAAATTTGCAAAATGAGTGTCTAACATTCCTCGGTGCATCACCTCTGTAGTTTAGGTTTTATTCTATGCATTTTCTTACCCTGTCTCCTTGGCAAGTTAGATTAGGTTTTAGTAAACCCTCTGCATTTTTGTGTGCATCTGAACAGAGGAATAGGAACCAGCCTTCTCTGGAGAATCCTTTCTCATCTTTACAAGTCCCACACTTGGAGAAAGGATTCCATGTTGTGCAATCACACTGGATGCCTAAACATCAACCTAGAAGCCTGATCTGCATCCAGGGGTGCTGTGAGTTTGCAACAACACTAATATTTACAAGCGTAAACCTTTTCCTTTTAGTAGCAATGTTTAAGATAGATTCCATTAACCGGAATTGGGATTTCTTCTCCATCCAATGTAGACAATTGGAAGGAATTACTACTTTTACATCCCGTAACCATGTAGGGGCCACTCTAAATGGCATCAAACTTGGAATGCCTTCCTGGTTTTGCCCGATCTGCATCCCATTTCAGAACTAGGTCCCCTTCCTGGAAGGTCTTTTCTCTTGCCTTCTTATCAAACCATCTTTTTACTAAGGCTTGATCTTTCTCAATCGTCTAAACTGCATGTTCTCTGATTTCTTCCAATTCCATCAACTCTGCATATCTGGCCTCCATTGGTTTGAACTCAGACAACTCCAACTGCTTCATGAGCTCCAATGTAGGCAATTCTAATGATATAGGCAATACTGCCTCTTTCCCATATACCAACTTGTAAGGAGAACTACCTGTAGACCTCTTTGGTGTTATTCTGTCAGCCCATAACACTGATTTTAGCCTGGTATGCCATGTTCTTTGGTTTTCATCTAGATTTCTTCTAATGATTCTTAGCAAATTCTTGTTCATGGAATCTGACTTGTCCATTACCCTACGGGTAATAATTTGAAAAGGTGTTCAAATAGATTCCATTCTTAACAACCCATTCTATAATATTGGAACCTATGAATGCCAATGCATTGTCTAATATGATAGTGGCTAACACACCAAACCTGGTCACTATTCCCTCATAAAAGTCTATAATGTTAGACTCATTTGCTTCTTTGAGCGCTATTACTTCAGTCCACTTGGTGAAATAGTCTATTGTCGTGAGAATCCACTTGTGGCCTTGGCTTGAGTTTAGATTGATGAGCCCAATGAAGTCCAATCCCCATTACACAAATGGTTGATCAACCAAAATTGGGTGCAATGGAAGTGTTGCTAGTCTTTCTTTGCCTGTAAAGAGTGCACATTTCTTGCACTTTCTTATCCATGTATAGCAGTCACTGAACACCTATCGGCCAATAATACCCTGCCTTAATTATCTTGAGAGCTATTACTCATGGGACGAAATGTCCTCCGGAATCTCCATCATGAAAATATTGTAACACCCTCTCAATTTGACCTGTCCCAATGCACCTCAATAGAACTCCATTGATGTCTTTTTTAAACAAAACACCATTAATAAACACACATGGAATGGCTTGTAATCTAAAGTATCTCCTCTTTGCTTTGCTCATTTCTTGAGGGCATAGGCCTATTCCTGTAGGAAGTGTATCATATTCTGAGTCCAATAAGGAGTGGGCAGGTCATCATCTTCATGTTCTTGACCATCCTGTAGTACCAAGACAGTCTCTTTTTCATCACCTGCTTCAACTTTTCGACTCAAAGCTAGTTGTTCACATAGTCCTTTTCCATGTACTAGTTTAGTGACCTTAATTTTGATGTCATATTCCATGACATGAGTGATCCATCCTACACGTTTCTCATTCAGATCCTTGTTTAGAAGGAAGTCCTTGACTCCCGCATGAGAGACCAATAATTGGATCTTATTGTTTGAGACCAGGTGCTTGAATTTCTTTAAACTCCTGATCACTGCAAGGACATGATTTTCAATGAAAGAGTACCTAGTTTTGTATTCCTCCAAGCCTTGACTGAAGAAAGAAACTGGTTGTTATAATCCCTCTTTGTTTTGCTAAACCAAGATTGCAGAAATTGTATATCCACCACTGAAGGCATATAGCATGAAGTCCTTGGAGAATTCTTGATTGACGAGATTCAGAGCTTGAGATATAGCCTCTTTTACTGCCTCAAAACTTTCCTTGCCTTCAGCTGTCCACTTAAATACCATTCTCTTCTTCAATATCAGTGTTATTGGCTTCACGAGAGCGGTAAAATTTGGCACAAATCTGCGGACAAAATTGATCCTTCCTAAGAAGCTTTGAATAGCCTTCTTGTGACTTGGTAATGGAAATGCTTGAATTGCTTCAACTCTTTTTGGTTCAATCGTCAATCCCTCCTTTGAAACAATATGGCCTAGAAGTTTTCCTTTGTGAGCCAAGAATATACATTTTTGGAGGTTCAATGATACCCCAAATATTCTACACCTTTAAAATACCTGGCTCAGATGAAAGAGGTGATCGACTACATTTTTGGAAAATATGATGATGTCATCAAGATATATCAGAACTATTTTATTGATCAAT
This sequence comes from Taxus chinensis, assembly GCA_019776745.2. NCBI lineage: Eukaryota > Viridiplantae > Streptophyta > Pinopsida > Cupressales > Taxaceae > Taxus > Taxus chinensis. The sequence continues at coordinate 299,267,214 of CM034151.1, forward strand.
CCCTTGAATGCCATGTCCATTGCCCTTTGGAAGGTGGCTCTAGCATTTGATAGCCCAAATGGCATCTTCTTGTAGGCATAAGTGCCCCATTTGGTGGTGAAAGCCGTCTTAAACTGGTCATCTTCTTTCACCATTATCTGATTATATCCCGAGTAGCCATCTAGGAGAGAGAATCTCTCTGAACTGGATACCACTTGCAATATTTGTTCCATTGAAGGAAGTGGGTAATGGTCTTTGAGAGATGCCCTATTGAGGTCTCAGAAGTCCACACACAACCTGATTTCTCCAATCTTCTTCCTGACCAGAACCAAGTTTGTAACCTAGCTTGAGTGCTTGATCAGGAATATAATGCTTGCCTCTATTAGCTTGTTTAGCTCTTTCTTCATTAGAGGCTCAATGTGAAGGTTGACTGGTCTCTGCTTCTGCCTGATGGGCTTAGCATCTGGATCTAATTCTATGGTATGTTGTGCCAACTTCGGATTGAATCCTCTCAAGTATTCATAGCTCTAAGTGAAGACATCTAGAAATTCTTGGCAAATTTGTATGAAATCTGATTTCTCCTGCTCAGTGGCCAGTTTACCAATTTGGAGTGTTTTGCCTTCCCCAATCAGAATTGGCTTTGAATCTTCTCTCCTAACCTATATGTTAGCCTTTTCCTTATGGAACTGGTTGTTAGGGTTGAAGATAGACTCCAATATTACTAAACCTTTGGGAGATCTTGTTTGTCTGTAGCTACACTACTTGATCCCCGTACTGCTACTCTAGTCTTTCCTGATTCCTAGCTGAGAATTTAGCCTCTTCTTGTAAAAAATTGACTATCTGTTGATCATTCTCAAACACCTACCAGCTTGTGTTATTATCTGGAACTGCTGGCCTCACAATCACATGCATATGTGGTTGTGTTTTCTCCCTTCTGATGTTGTCAACCACATCAAATGTTTCTCCAACTACTACGAGCCTATTTGCGTAGTTTCATTTTTCTTCCTAGGTATAGACACGATGTTGAAAGCTTTGAAGTCCTCAACGAGGTCCCATACCCTGTTCTTGCAGTTCCTCAGTAGGTCATTCTTTGTAGGATGTTGTCCTCTGACTTGGTTGATGATTAGCTCGCTATCTCCAAACACCTGCAAGTTCTTTATGCCTTTTTTCCTGGCCCAATGAATTTTATGAATCAAGGCCTCATACTCAGCTGTATTGTTTGAATAGGAAAACTAGAAACTCAAAAAGCTGAATAATATTTGATGTCTTAAGGTGAAACGAGCATCGCTCCTCCTCTTGCACCTTGCCTACTCCTTGATCCATCAAAAAATAACTGCCATACCTCATTGTCATCCTTATGGTCTGGTTTGGTGATAATAGGAATAGACTAGTTTTCTTCATGTATGTAATAGAATCCTAGCTTAGATTCTTCTACTTCTTGGTAGGGATCAAAAGCATGTACCTTACTTGCCCACTCATCAAGAGTCAAATATGGGATGCTTCCAACTTTGGTGTCAGCTTCATCTCTGTTTGGATTATCTTCTTGGTCAAATACTAAATAGTTGGCATTGATTTGGCTTGGAGTATGAGGCTCAATATGAAAATTTGTAATTGGTTCAGATTTGATTGTGACCTTAGTACCATATCTTGTTTTGAACAACATGTGTGACTAGTCAGTAGATAAGTAGCCTCTAATTTTAGCTGTGAAATCCCTTGATAAACATAGGGCAAAGAGTGGTGGCAAATCTATCACTGACACATCTTGCAAAATGGTAACGTTGGGGCATGCATGTAAGGTAAGATTAAAACCTTTAATCACTCCCACCATTGCTACTTCTGTCCCATCCAATTGCACTACCCCATTTGATATGACTTCATATTGGAGACTCAACTGATCAGCTATTTTCTTGGGCATGACAAAACTACTTGCCCCAGAATCAATCATGCAATTGTGTACTAGTTTATCCCCAATGATTAATGAAACATAGAATGGAGGGGGCTTAAAAACTTTACCTTTTTGTCCTCCATGATTCCCTTCAAGTTGAGCAACATTTGTGAGGATATTTTCTTGCATATGGACCTGCTGGTTTGAAGTCAACCAATTCTTCATGGAAGCTTGTAGAAGATCTCTTTGGCTTGGGATGGATAAATATTCCCACATTGATATATTCACATTTGTCTTCTTCATTTGATCAATGATGCTAAATGGGGATGAAACATCTCTTTGTTGTCCTTTAGCCTGTGCATTCCTTTCTTGCGCGTGGGCAGCAACAGCTGGCATTTGAGTTAGCTTAGAAGGTGGTTTGGGCTATCCTTGCATGTTTGGAGCTGTATTTTGCTTACCAACACCTTGTGGAGTGATGGAAGGTTGTAGATCACTTGGATCCAATGACTTCCCTTCACCAATATTACTCTTCTTTGATCTTGTGTTAGTTGTTACACTCTGAGAAATTGTTTGATGTAACACCCTGAACTGTTGTTACTTCCTCCTGAGCATACAAGTGTTGATATGTGATTTCTTTGTAAAAAGGATGTGTTCCTTTGATTGAGAAGTCGTGCTTGATATGTACTGTATCTTCTTTGCAGATTGCAGATCTTTGACTGAGTCGGAATATGATTGGACTCTTTTATTTCTTTCATTTTATGCCTGAGTTTAATCTGATCTCGGAATGAATTATGGAGTTATCCATCTATAATACCTAGCCTTAGATCAGTGGAATTGATCCAAGTGGTGCTTTAAGTTATTCGTGATGAATTAAAAATTATAAACCTTTCACAGGTTGCAAGGTCTGAATTCGTTGAATAAAGCCAATCCCGAGTCTAACTCAGGTTGAGCGTGTTAAATGAATTGGTTCCCGATATCGTAGTATCAGGAAGGTCTTAATCATGGACCAGGTAATAAATTCCGATACATTTAATTCCAAAGCCATTTGGCAGTGCAGGAGTGAACCCTGTTCGTGAATGTATGATTAGGTTCTTTTCTAAGCATATGAAATGTTAGACCTAACTGGAATTATTAATGTTAGTAACCTAAAACTAAACTTAACCTAGGGGTTAGATTAGTGTTAATCTAACCTAGACCTAGGCTAAGAGCTAATGCTCTAAGTTAGTATCTATGTTCTAAGAGGTTAGCCTAGGTGTTATCCTAAATCCTAACCTAAGTTACTAACCTAACTATTGAGCAAGGATTAAAGGAGACCTATGGAGGGGTGCGAACCATGGGCGGCAGTTTCTATGTTATTAAATGCGTGGATAAGCTTAAGAGAAAGGTAATTTGGTGGAGGTTTTAAAACGGCTAACTTGAGCCGACGTGGCAGGTCGCCAAAGTTGGAAATGGTCTTTGAATTTCATTTGTCTATCGCCAACTATGGCGGTCGGTGGCAGTGGAGTTTGAGTGGGAAACTGGGAATTAATGCAATCAATGAACTCGGTAGTCGAGCTCAGATTTCATGGAAAGGCAGGAAAAATGGAAAGTTAATGGTTTGTTTAGTTTTGCATGCGCTCCGGTTTTCCTTCTGTCTATTCACTGGTTCTTCGCACCAGTCTTCTTGGTGTTGCATGGCAAGTATGAGCATAACTAGCTCTTTCCTCTGGCAAGGAAAATATATAAGTCATGGAAATAGCAAAAATTTTTTGGTGGCTCTAACTTGGAAAAGGAAGAGAAGGATCGAGCTCTTTCAGTGGTCTGCTTCGGAAATTTGAGCAAATATCCAGGCATGTTAGGCCCTAACCTTTAAAAATATTGCTGTCTTTCAAGTGATTTCATTAGAACAACTCTGTTCAGATGATTTTTGGAATTGGTTGGTTTCTATGGTAGTCTTGTGTGATTTCTGGCACTGTATCTTCATGCTGGTTTGGTTTTTCAATTTAACCCTTGATGGGTGTTTATTGTATTTCGAACTGTTGCTATATTTCCTTGTGTTTTGCATTCCGGCTTTAAGTTTGCGAAATATATGAAATGAATGTATGCTAGGCCTGATCTGTGAGAACCCATGAATTGTTCTCGTGATGGGTATAGGCTACTGTGATGCTTGTTGATTTACACTTGTCGTCGATGCTTGTTGTTTATACTCACCGGAAGGGATACTGCTAGACATTTGTTTGATTGTTCAGTTTATTGAACTTTCTGTAAGCTCTGTTGTGGTTATTATTGGTGGTGTTTATTGATTCTTGTGGGTTTCATTTTTTCATTTAAATTTATTTGTGAATAAATAACTTGCTGTGTAACTGTATCTCATTGCGATCCTGTTGAAGTTGTTTTTCCTTTACGTTGTGGTTATGGGATTCAACCTGTTGACAGTATGTAATTTGGATATATGTATTTGTAGTATTTGAAACGACTCTGTAGAGTCCTTTGAATGATTCGTGTACTATGGACCACTATGGAAGCTATATATACTTGAATATTGGTAATTTGATTTGACAGAGTCTGGAAGGAGTAACAGGTAATGTGACTTCTGTTATTTTGTAATGAATACCTTCGTTTTACAAGGAATTGTGGTTCAGACTCAGTTGGGTACTTATTATGTTTCCACTATGTAAGCATGAGCGAATATTGTTATACGGGCTCAGTTGGATTCCTTGTTACAAATTGTAATTTAGCTTTTGTATAAGCCTGATTTTGAATGCTTGCCATTGTTGGCACGGATGGAATCATTAACTATTATTTATCTTGTATACTGTTGTTTAGACTCAGTTCAATTCTTGATAATAAATAGCGTAATTGCCTCAAATTATGCCTGTTTGGTTTACTGTTGTTTTCGACACTATTGGGTTCTTTGAGTAGAGAAAGATATCTTGTATATCGGCTTCTGTAAAAGCTTAATCGTGAATACTGTTATACGGATTTAGTTTTAAATCCTTGATAGGTAATCAGTTTCACTGCTTTTGTATAAGCCTGATTATGAACATGTAATGTTTTTGGCTTTGTGTGATTTCGTTAAATAGCTTAACATCATGTCTTTCGGCTTTTTGTTTAGTAGGTCGTGAATACCATACTTTCAACACTGGATGCGTTCAGAAGTGACTACGATATGTTATGTTTTCTTTCCGATTAAATTCCAGTTAGATGTGGTTGTGCATGTTGCGTGGATTTCATTTAAAAATCTCTCTGCATAGACATAGGGTAATGTCATTGCTTTAATGATTTTGAGTCTCTTGTTGACTGCGATAGCAGAGAAGATCTTTTGATTTCGACTTTGGATCTAAAGGCCTTACAGTGTTTAGTAAGGACTAGAGTGGGTTGTAGGGGTATGTAAGGGATTGTTGTCGTGTTACGTCTTCTATTGGAGGTATATCTACTCTTGAGTATGATTGAACTTATGAGTTGTTGACTGCACCTCAACAGGTACTAGCAGTGAACATCTTCTTGTCTGTCGCTTCTTGTGGGAGGTCATACAGAGTCTTTTTGGTAGTTAGTCTCCACTGTTTGGCATGAGAGCTACTGTAATTTAGTTTGTTATATTGTAAACTTAAACGGAACAGTGGTGCTTTTGGTGGTCTGGTCTGTTTTATTCGCATGTGTTTAAGGTGAATGCCCTGCTCTTGGAAAGGTGGTACAGTCATGAGCTAGTTCTGAGGGAAATATGTATAATTCATGAATTCCTCTTCTGTTGCAAATTGTAAGTTGATATAAATGTTTATCTAACTTCTGAAATTGTTTTTATATAATGATGGAATCATGTTTTGATATGATTTTCCTCTTCTTATGTTGAATTACTAAAGTATAGTCTGAATTATGTTCACTTGTTTGATGAATTGATTTCATTTAAACAGGGTGTTTAATGAAAAAAATTGATGGATTGCAATTGTTTTAAGAGTTAGTGCTTATCATGCTCAGTTCATCGAACTGACCCATGTTGACTATATTTGTAGATGGTTGCCGTAAGTGGTAAAAGGTTGTAGATCTGATAGGATGATTAGATTGTTTAGATTTGATTTTAAGTAGAATTACAGTTTGATTCTCTAAATGTACTATATGGGGAAAGATGTTCTTTTTCCGTTGAGCATTGTATCAAGTATGCTGAATGCATAAAATTTAATTGATTAATTCTGAAAGGAATAGAAATAAGTATTTGCTACTTATGTGTTGTATTCTTATTTTGATAGTTGACCTTCTTCGGTTTATATACCGGAGGGGCATGGTTATTATTGTATAATTTGGAGACTTTTGTGATTGTCAATGAAAGCTTACAAGAATATGTGATTGAATTATTATGAGTGTTTAGCAGTTCTTGTATGTTCTATCGAAGGCTAAATTGAACTTAGATCACTGTCTTTTTGGAAGATAGGGTTAAAATATACCTAAGCAGAACGCTAAACAAGCTGAATTAAATTATTAATCCCTAGTCCTGATTATGACAGGACAACATTTAATTAGATTCTTAATCATTTATATCTTGATACTAATAAGTATGATATAAATTCAGTTATGAGAACTGATATAAACCTTGGGGACCAAGTGTTTCACCTTGGGGTGTGCCTGTAATATTTGTGAAAAAGAAGGATGGAACACTTAGGCTGTGTATTGATTATCGGATGTTGAACAAAGCAACAATCAAGAACCGATATCCACTTCCAAGGATCGACAATCTATTTGATCAGATGTGTGGAGCAGTGGTTTATTCTAAGATAGATCTTCGATCTGGCTATCATCAGTTAAGGATTAGAGAAGAAGATATTCATAAAACAGCTTTCCGAACAAGGTACGGACATTATGAATTCACGGTTCTACCCTTTGGATTAACTAATGCACCCGCAGCCTTTATGAACTTAATGAACAATATTTTTCAAGAATATCTGGACAAGTTTGTACTTGTATTCTTGGATGATATTCTCATTTATTCTAAAAGCATTGATGAGCACAATGAGCATTTGGAGATAGTTTTGGGAATCCTGAGAAAAAGAAAGTTGTATGGTAAGTTATCCAAATGTTCTTTCTTTGATTCAGAAGTTCACTATTTGGGTCATGTTATAAGTAAAGAAGGAATTGCTGTAGATCCTTCAAAAATAGTGGCAATAACTGAGTGGCCTGCACCAAAGAATGTACATGAAGTAAGAAGCTTCATGGGTCTTGCTGGTTACTATAGAAAATTTGTAAAGGATTTTTCTAAAGTAGCTGCACCAATAACTTCATTGCAAAAGAAGGATAAGAAATTCATATGGAATGATAAGTGCAAAGAGGCTTTCAAAAATCTGAAAGACCAGTTGACTTCTGCACCTATATTAGCTGTACCAGACCCTAATGGGAGTTTTACAGTTATAACGGATGCTTCTAGGGAAGGCCTTAGAGGTGTTTTGCTACAAAATGATCAAGTCATTGCATATGAAAGTAGAAAACTCAAGTTACATGAGCTGAATTATGCCCCTCATGATTTGGAACTTGCTTCCATTGTTCATGCACTTCAAGTCTGGAGACACTACTTACTTGGGAAACCTTTTGAGTTGAAAACTGATCACTTAGGACTGAAATATATTTTCACTCAGCCTAATCTTAATGCCAGACAGAGAAGGTGGTTAGAATTTTAATCACAATATGACTTTGATATTAGCTATATCAAAGGGAAGGAGAATAGAGTAGTTGATGCTCTAAGTCGTAGGAGGCACATTTCTGCTCTTATAACATTAAGAACTCATTTCAAGGAGGAGGTAAAGAGTGCCTCAGAATCTGATAATTACTTTCAGCAAGTAAAAGCAGCGCTTGCTGCAGAACCTAATGATGAAAGGTATAAAGGTTTTTATTTTGATAATGAAGGAATCTTGCGTTATGAAAACAGGGTATATGTACCTATGTTAAACGACTTGAGAAAGAAGTTGTTAGTTGAATTTCATAATTCACCTTTCTCTGGACACCCGGGAATCACAAAAATGCTTGCTGATTTGAAACAACAATACTTTTGGAAAGGTATGAAAAAGGATGTAATTAATTTTGTGACTCACTGTTTGGAATGTCAGTGGGTTAAGGCAGAACATATGCACCCTGCTGGACTGTTATATCCTCATAGCATACCGCAGTACAAATGGAAAGTAATAACCATGGATTTTGTACAAGGATTACCCATGTCCAGGAATAAACATGATGTTATCCTGGTAGTTGTAGATAAAGTCCTATTAGGTGGAGAAGGTGATATTTGTGGTCTTCTTCCTCTCCTTCCTCTTCCTAGTGATAGTTGCAAGTGGAAAAATAGCCCCTCTTCTCGAGTATCAAACCTGGTTCGAATTATTCTCATATGCCTGGGAAACTTTTGTTGCTACACCACTGAATTCTATGCTTTTGGAGTCACCAGATGTGTTAGAGAATGAGCCTCAAAAGGCTAGATTCTACCAAGTTACACACCAAACATGGCAATATTAATTTTTTTTTTTAAAACCTTGAAGGACCTAGAAGATATAGTTCTTCAATCTGGCTATCGGGTCCTATTGTGCAGCTACTAATCCCCGAAAGGTACAGGTGAAACTCAGGTCATGCAAGGAAAATGGGAAAACTTGAAATACTAAAAACCATGAAATTTTGAAAGTCAAAATCTCAAAAATCTAAGAATACCCTTTTGAAGATTATCCCCCGATCTATCAACTGGTGAAATTTTGACTTGTTTTGAGCAAGTTAAGTCCTTGAAAATCGATTTCAAAGTTCAGCTTGGAAGGTGAAAAATCTAAAATTATAAAACCTACAATTTTTTAGTCCAAATTTCTTGAAAATTCCTTCAAATCTTGTGGAATGACCTCTTGGTCCCACCAGGCATGCCAAAACTGTTGATGGTGAATCACAACACCCCTGAATTTATATAACTCGATGGGTTGAGACTCTCAGTGCGATTGTGTAACATGGAGCTTTTCCCAAATGTGGGACCTTGTGAATCGGGAAATCTCTCCAAATGAAGGCCGGTTCCTATTCCTCTGTTCAGATGCACACATAAAAATGCAGAGGGTTTACTCAAAAACCTAATCTAACTTGCCAAGGAGACAGGGTAAGAAGATGCATAAAAATAAACCTAAACTAACAAATGTGAGGCACCGAGGAATGAAGAACACCTGTCTTGCCAATAAACACAAACGATTAAAATGTAATGCAAGATCATGCACAAATAACTAGATTTGTAGTGAAAGATCAGGAGGATGTAAATAAACACAGAGAGGGTTGAGAATCATCCATAGACATGCATTATTTTCTCCAAAGATTAATACAGTACACTACAAAATGCCAAGAGGCAAAGTTGCATTACAATTTTGGATGGGAGGTTTGAACTCCACAAATTCACCTGCCGAAGAGAAGAAGGGAGGGGCAAAACAAGAATGTCCAACCTTTAGAAAGGATCTTCTCCTTACAATTTATAGGAAGAATGAGAGAGGGAAGAGAGAGGAAATCAAAATCTACCCCAACCACCTCCAGGTTGCATTTAATTCATCTCATTATGGTGGTAGGTGAGAACCATAGCAAACCCAAAAAGTGGCGAACTATAAGCTTTCTGAAAAGTCCAACCTTGCATGAATCCGAGCTCCCTGTGAAAAGTTATGGCCGTTTGAATACTGGGTCAGGGTCTGCTTCTTGTCAGCGCTCAAAATGTTGTGCCTCCTGAAGGTGTTCCTTAGCGCATCGATGTGTGTGTCGTCATACTCTTAAGTGTGCTAGGGTGCATCCATGTTCATGTCGACACTCTTTGACATGCACCTTCTACCTACGCCTTGGCGCGAACTTTTTCGTGTCGACACTTTTCTACCTACACCAGGGCGCATCCATGTTCATGTCGACACTCTTTGATGTGCACCTTCTACCTGCGCCTTGGCGCAAACTTTTTCATGTCGACACTTTTCTACCTGCACCAGGGCGCATCCATGTTCATGTCGACACTCTTTGACATGCGCCTTCTACCTACGCCTTGGCGTGAACTTTTTCATGTTAACACTTTTCTACCTATGCTAGGGTGCATCCATGTTCATGTCGACACTCTTTGATGTGTGCCTTCTACCTGTGCTTTGGCGCAAACTTTTTCGTGTCAAAACTTTTCAACCTGCGCTAGGGCACATCCATGTTCATGTCGACACTCTTTGACATGCGCCTTCTACCTGCGCCTTGGCATGAAATTTTTCGTGTCGACACTTTTCTACCTACACCAGGGTGCATCGATGTTCATGTCAACACTCTTTGATGTGCGCCTTCTACCTACGCCTTGGGTTGTTATTCACATATCTACCCGAGGGGGAAGATATATACAACAATACATATTAGGTTGTGGTCTATTCCCTATACATTGATGTAGACACCTAAATTTGGTATCTATACCTTTGATCACATGCATGCACATATTCTATTCTATTCATACCTCTTTTTTAATCAAATTCCCTTTTAATTAATTGATTCCCCTTAATTAATTAAATTCCCATCACCTTTAAGTTCTATTTAATCAACATAAATTAATTAATTAATCATGCCCTAACCAGCTTTCCATTTTGGAATGCTTTTATTCTAAATCTAAACTTATGCTTTTCCTTATTATTTTTCCAACCTATCTCCACTGTTAACTCACCTAAACATCATCCCTAAACAACCCTTTCTAGCCTAATGCTTTAAATAATTAAGCTAACTCCTAAAAAAATAAGAAATCACGCCAAAAAAAGGAAAATATTCCCATTGAGGAAACTTTCCCCGCAATCAACAACAACCCAATCCAGTCACCGTCAACCCTATCAAGCTCTGTGATTTATTTCTATTTCCCATCAGATGGAAGAAAAATCCAGTATCTCTCTTGCAACCTACAGACAACCTTTCCTGCTTTCTGTTATAAAAACCATTACAGATCTCCTTGTAACGTGCATGTGTGAATCATGATAATCCTGTTGTGAGATTATTTTCATTTTACATTTCTTTAATTACCTTCATCCTATTATCTTGGTATTTGATGTACGTAATATTTTGAAAGTTTAGAACATCAGTAGGAGAGATTATATTTTCCTCATCAAAACATTTATGCAAATCTATACTTGCATGTTGCTCATTTGGATTGCCTTTCCTTAGACTTATCTAGTTCTATCACAGTTGCCAAAAACCCTAACAAGTCACTGTCGACTTAGCCTCTATAGCCCTTACTTTCTATTCCAGAGCCATCCTCAACCGATGCATGTGCTTAGCCTTTGTTCCAGTTTTCTAAAATTTTGAACCCAGTCTCTCTGTCACAACACAATGAGCCACTCTACACCCTAGTCACCATTGACCAAGGTCATGGTTTTAATCCCTCTCTTTAATCCCTATTTTTTTTTGTTTTCTTGGTTTCTATTCCTTCATATCTCCCCTGCAGGTTGACTCCAGCATCTCTAAACTTCTACAACTTTTAGATTACATTAAGATCCTACACAGTCTATATATTTTTCTTATTTTCTTGATCAAGTCTCCCACGTAGTCATTTACCAGCGCTTACATAGTCTGGGTCACCATCGACATAGACTAGGTAATAATTATTTTACAGTTACTTCAATCATATCAGCTTCAAATCCATCTTAATCAGTTCTAGATTTTGTGTTGTTGTTATTTCTGCATGTTATCTACATTACTTTTTTTATTTAATCATTTCTAAAAAAATGTGGGTTAAAATCCACTGAAGAATTTAATGCTTCTCGGTTCAAATTTGTTGGGAAAACCCCACCCAAATCATCTAATCAAAATCTTTTTTAGTCTTATTTTTAGGTTTGATCTGATTTACAGCAACAAGGATCCAACATCCATCGTGCACATGTATCATCGTACATTCGAGGTAACATAAACCATTCAGTATTTTTGAGTTATCTAGCTTCTTTAATAGCTAGCTCATTAACTTGAAAACAAACAAGAAATGTGGAAAAAATTCTTGGCACACCTGGTGGGACCACCCTTTAGGTGATCTCTTGCATTTATTGATTGTTGTCTTTATTTTTTTGTCTTCCACTAACATTGCATTGTGAAGCTCCAATTTTTCACTTGTTCATGTTAGGTTCGTGGCTTGGATAACTCATCACCTGAGAAGTGAAGATAAATAGGAAAGGATTTATCAAGGTATTCCATGTTTTCCCTATTTTCTCCTTTTTGCATTGTAATTTCCTAGTTTTCTAATTGGGATTTCATCACCCAACAGTAGATCACCTCATACATTCCCCAACTATAACAAACATAAAACCAAACATAGTTTTCCTTCTCATAGGAACCTAGTTATCCATCCCCTTTCTTTTCATATTTTATTAAATAAAGTAAGAACATAAAAATAACTACTTGATTTACTAGATAGGGTAAAAATATTTTCATGTCCATAGTCACTCGGTTAAAAACTAAGATAATGGAATTAAATTTTTCTTCAAATGATCTCAATAAATGTTTTCTACAACAACAACCTCATATGTTACCTTGATCACTTAACCAGTTATTGACATCTCTCACGTAGAACCCCTTGTTCACACTACAACTTTAGATGAGACTGATCCATTCTTCTACTGTCAATCTATTCCATGTAGACCAGCTACCCCACCATCAGTTCAATCAGGATCATTCAGAACTCCTAATGTCCCTCTTGGTGATACCATGTTTCAAGAGCTTCTATATGCCAATCAAGTGGCACTTCAAGATTACCTCCTTAGACGATCAACCCAAATTCCTACAGATGGACCACCACTCCAATAAATTTATCCTTATCAAACCAATCGCAAGGCTACCTAGCTTACAACTAATGATCTTTCTATATCAAACCTTTCTTACTCTTCTTCCAATCCCTTGATTAATCACACTACCTAGATAGTCACACCTATTACTCATAACCTCCTTCTAATGAACATAACAATCAACACTAATCTTCTCCTAACCTCTTCATTCACTATTCCCACTAGTGTCCCTAGTCAGTTTGGCTAAACATTATATCCCCTATTCGGACAATCTGATATTCTGACATCTAACATGACTGCCAATACTTCCCAACCCCCTTTCACAGGTGCTTTACATTGCATAGTATCTAACCACTTCAAACAATAGTTCTAACCTATTCATATCCACATTCCTACTCAAAACTTGTCACAGTAGCCTACCCGATCCCAATAATCCTATCATGTTCCCATTGCCAAACAATAATTGTTTCAACAACCACGCTTTCAATCACAGCCCATTGTTTACCCGTAATAAATTCCTCAAACACCAACATATCCACAAGTTCATCAAAAAATCCACCCAACTACTTATTACATGCAACCACCACCTCTTATCCCCTAGTAGAATATTCCAAATGATCCCATGCATGTCCTTGTGAATAGGTTAGCCAACCTTGAAGCTGTTACTTTATGGAGGTGGTCTGCTGCATTCTTTGAAAAAAAAATAGTGATATCATCAAGGTATATCAGCACCACGTTGTTGATCAAACCTTTGAACGCCATGTCCATTGCTCTTTGGAAGGTAGCTCCAGCGTTGGACAGCCCAAATGGCATTTTCCTGTATGCATAAGTTCCCCATTTGGTTGTGAAGGCTGTCTTGAACTGATCTTCTTCCTTCACCATAATCTGATTGTAGCCCGAGTAGCCATCAAGTAGTGAAAACCTCTCGGAGCCAGCCACCACTTGCAAAATTTTCTCCAGAAGGGAGTGGGTAATGGTCCTTGAGAGATGCTCTATTCAAGTCTCTGAAGTCAACACACAATCTGATCTCTCCACTCTTCTTTCTGACTGGAACTAAGTTGGCAACCCAACTAGAATGCTTGATTGGGAATATGATTCTTGACTCAATCAACTTGTTCAATTCCTTCCTCATGAGAGGTTCCATGTGTGGATTGACTGGCCTTTGTTTCTTCTGATGGGCTTAGTATTTGGATCCAACTCAATGGTGTGTTGAGCTAACTCGGGATTGAAACCTTTCAAGTCTTCGTAGCTCCAAGCAAACACATCAGGGAACTCTTGACACAGCTGTATGAACTCATATTTTTCTGTTCAGTTGTCATCTTTCCAATTTGCAATGGTTTGTTTCTCTTCCACCAAGATGGATACTGAATCTTCTCTCTTGACCTGAATGTTTGCTTTCTCTTTCCTAAACTGATCATTGGGATTGAAAATGGACTCCAAAGTGATAAGTCCCTTGGGCTTAGCTTGTTAGTTCTCAGCTGTACCACTTGGTCACCATACTGCTGCTCTAACTTTTTTTCCTGATTTTTGGCTGAGAACTCAGCTCTTCTTCTTCTTGCAAGAAATGGATGATTTGCTGATCATTTTCAAACACTTGCCAACTTACATTGTTATCTGGCACTGAAGGCCTCACAATCACATGGATGTTTGGTTGTACCTTGTCTTTTTGAATGCTCTCCACAACATCAAAGGCTGCCCCAACTGCTGCAAGCCTGTTAGCAGCTTGGTTCTCTTTCCTAGGAACTGATTTGATGCCAAAAGCCCTCAAAATCTTCAATGAGGTCCCACACCCTGTTTGTAGCACTTGAGTAGATCATTCTTGGCAGCATGCTGCCCTTTGACCTGATTTACAATCAATCAATTCACTGTCACCAAAGACTTGCAAGTTCTTTATTCCTCTCTTTATTGCCCAATGCATCCCTTGCACCAAGGCTTCATATTCAGCAGTGTTATTGGAGCATGCAAACTGAAATCTAAAAAGCTGAATAGTACTTACTACCTTGAGGTGAAACCAGCATGGCTCCCCCCCGGCACCTTGTCTACTCCTTGATCCATCAAAAAAAAAGCTGCCATACCTCATTGTCATCCTTGTGGTCTGGCTTGGTGATGCTAGGAATGGGCTGATCTTTTTCATATATGCAATAGACTCCTAGCTCAGATTCTTCTACTTCTTGATAAGGATCAAAAGCATGCACCTTGTTTGCCCATTCATCAAGAGTTAGATCCGGGATGCTTCCAACCTTGGTGTCAGCTTCATCAGTGCTTGGGTGATCTTCTTGATCAAATGCCGAACAGTTGGCATTGATTGACTTGGAGTGTAGGGCTCAATGTGGAAGTTTGCAATAGGTTCAGACCTGATTGTAGCTTTGGTTCCATACCTCGTTCTGAACAGCATGTGTGACCAATCAGCAGACAAATATCCTCCAATCTTGGCTGTGAAATCTCTTGACAAACATAGGGCAAAGAGTGGTGGAAGGTCTATAACTGATACATCTTGTAAAACAACAACATTTGGACATGCATGCAAGGTAAGACTCAAGTTTCTAATCACCCCAACTGTTGTTTACTGCTGTCCCATCCAACTGCACTACCCCTTTGGATATGGTTTCATATTGAAGTCCTAGCTGATCAGCTATTTTGCTTGGGCATCACTGAGCTACTTGCCCCGGAATCAATCATGCAATTGTGCACCAATTGGTTTCCAATGATTAATGAGACATAAAAAGGAGGGGGCTTCAACATTTTACCTTGCTGTCCTCCATGATTCCCTTCAGGCTGGGCAGCATTTGTGAGACAGTCTTCTCTTGCATTTGGACTTGCTGATTCGAAGTTGGCCAGTCCTTCATGGCAGCTTGTAGCAAATCTCTCTGGCCTGGGATAGATAGGGATTCCCACATTGATATATTTACATTTTTCTTCTTCATCTGATCAATGATACTAAATGGTGATGAAGGATCTCTTTGTTGTCCCTTGGTTTGCATTCATCCCTTGCATGTGGGCAGCAACAACTGGTATTTGAGTTGGTTTAGGAGCTGGTTTGGGTGCTCCTTGCATGTTTGGGACTACATTTTTTTTTGCCAAAAGCTTGTGGAGTGGTAGAAGGTTGTGGATTACTTGGAGCCAATGGCTGTCCTTCACCCAAATTTCTCCTTTTTGACCTTGTGTTGGCTGCAACACTTGAGAGGGTATTTGATTCATACCACAAAATCTTCAGCCTGCCAATTGACAAGAGTAGTTTCATTTGGAGATGTTCCTTGCTGAGGTGCTTCTTGCTGCTGATCCTCTTCGTGGCTGGACTCCTTCTCTTGCGACCCCCCATGGTTTGCACCATAAGAGCCTGATTTAATGCACCGTTTAAAGCACATTGATTGGTTTATGTGGCTGGCTGCATGGGAAACACCAATCATATTCTTGGGCCATGTTATTTTGCACTGGTACCAAAGCTCTGGATGTGGATGCAACATTGGGGTTATAGGGCTGAAATGGTCTGTTGGCAGGAGGCCTTGCTTGATTTTGATTTTATTGCAGCTAGATTGGGTGGTCTTTGAGGCTGATATGGCTGCCTGTTAGGCTGAGCTTGAGGCTGGAAGAAGGTCTAAAACTTTGGCTTGCTGCCTTTGAGTGTAACCAGCTCATTACCTAGATTTTGCAATTGCTTCATGACTTCTTGAAGTTCGTTTGAGGCACTAGAGATGAAGTAGAAGCTTCATTTGAACTCTGATTTCTAGGAGTGGGGGATAGGAGGAGCTAAATTAGGTGCTTGACTAGTACTTGGGCTCTCTAAACTTGGATATAATGGCATTGGAGGCCTAGGAGCTAGCTTTCCAGCTTGAATCAAACAATTTTCAGCCCTAATGGCAATGCTATAAGCCATAGGGATAGTTATGCCTCCCATGGACTGAATCAACATAGAAATATCAGAATTTAGAGCTTTGAGATAGTAAAGAAAAGCACCTTCTGCTGTTGGCCTGACTGCCACACTGGAAATCTCTCTCCCAAGTCCTTTGAAATCTGAAATTAAAATCAGTCAGCTGCTCATTGGGAGCTCTTTGATAGTTGTCAGCTGCTCCAAAAGGGACAAGTTGTCTCCTTTCTACCCAAACTGTTCATGGAGAGAAATGCATAGTTGGTTCCATTTTTGAATAGAACCTGAGGCAAGGCTTCTAAACCATTGCAAAGCTTTTCCTTTGAATGAGGATGCCAGCAATTTGACAGCAACTTGCATCTCATTGATTTCATGAATTGCACAAAGGTTGGCAATGTCTTTAACATGATCACCAGGAGTAGTCTGGTTCTCTCCAGTGAAGTATGGAATGTTCTTCAATGTTGCAACTAGGATTGGATGTTGTGCATTGAGAGCAAGTGGGCTGCTCCTAGTGAAATTGACGTAGGGATTCGGTGGTTGCACCATTCTGATTGGCCTGAGAACCCTTTTTGATTGGATGAAAGGCCTACCAGGTGGAGGTGTTGACAAGGTTCTATTAGGTGGAGATGGAGATCTTTGAGCTCTTCTTCCCCTTCTTTCTCTTCCTGGAGATAGCTGCAGATGAAAAAACAATCCTTCCTCCCTAGTTCTTGACCTGGACTGTATTCTTCTCATAAATTTGCTAGGCTTGGACTGCTGAAACCAGCGGATTATGCTTCTTTTGGAGTCGCAAGATGTGTGATTTTAAGATCTTTCAAAGCTGGAACTTACAACAAGTGCACATCGATCTTGTTGCAATAAAAGTGAAGACCTCTAAGGTCCCACCAGGTGTGCCAAAACTGTTAGTGCAAAATCACAACACCCCTGGATGTTGATCAGATTTCTAGGTTGATCATACTAGCATCCAATGTGATTTCATAACATTGAATCCTTTCTCCAAGTGTGGGGCTTGCAAAAATGAGAAAGGAATCTCCAGAGAATGTTGGTTCCTATTCCTCTGTTCAGATGCACATGAAGAAATGCAGAGGGTCCATTGATATAAAGAACGTGAAAATCTGAGCTCTGGATCCAAAGTTATGGCGATATGAAGATTTAGGGCAAAAACAGGCCAAAACGGATCGACGGGAAAATATTTGAATTTTTTCCGTGCTCTGCCACTTGGATGACACGTGTCAGGAACTGATTCATCCGTGGGTTCATCCTCTAAAAATTCTTTCGGGCCCTTAAACTTGGACACGTGGCACTATTTTATTGGTTCGGGCCTGAGGGGCGCATATTTACCTTGCGCCAAACACTTAGCAACTTTTCAACCTTCTAACACATGGCACATTCTGATTCATCCATGGGCCTCCTTGTCTCTTTTCGGCCATTTCACCTTTTTGTGTCCCACGCATCGCTCGTGTACTTTTGGCCTGAATGTCCTAGACAAAAATCTCCTGCTTCGGCCGATTCGGGCTTCCTTGTTCCTGTTTGAGGTGAAGACAAGTGAAGAGATTCCATTCGTTGGTGGCTCTTTTAGCTTTTCATGTCCCACACGTACTTTTGGCCCAACTGTCTCGGACGAAAGTCCCCTGTTTCAGCCAAATCAGCCAATTCGCGTCCTCCGCATACTTTTGGCCCGGATTTCCCAAACTATCTAGGACAAATATCTCTGAACCTCCCGAAATGGACCGACTTGTGCCAAACCGGCTGATCTACGTCCCGCGCGTACTTTTGTCCCAGCTGTCCCAAACCGTGCGAAATAAAAGACTTAGGGAAATTTTTCCCTCTTTTGGCCGATTCGGTTTTTCGCGTCCCATGCGTACTTTTGTCCCAACTGTCCCGCAGACCACCTAGACTAGGACTTAGCCGATTTTCTTCATTTTTTTGGCCCCAAGCTTGGTACAACGAACCTCATTACGACCCAAACCCTTCAGACCCGAAATGCCTTAACACAATCCTGCAACCTTCTTTTTTGCATTTCTTCCATTTTCTCAACCTGTTGGGATTTCTTCTTGGGTGGGGGAGTTAGAAAAAGGCCGAGGGTTCCCGAAATACATGATTTTGGGCCTCGAATCAATCTTACTTACTCGGGACTGAATAATCTGATGTATGTTATCAAAATTACCCTGGGGGGTGAATTTTGGATAACAGTACTCTCGACATCAGAACTAGAAGCCCAATCCTCGTCATTAGAAGAAGAAACAAGTGAGCCTATGTTAGTGGAACTATCATCACATGAAGAAATAGAGGAGACAACTGAATCATTAGCAACAACAATGGTGGCAGTATGTGAAGGGTCTCCATAGAGGAACTGAAGAACGCTCTAGACAAGGTGGGGTGGATCTGAGTTTGCCACGTGAAACCAGAGAGATCTAGAGACATGCATCATCATATGACCAAAGACATGGTCAAAAGTGTCAAATAATTCCTCCAAATGACGATGATTAGTGGGTGTAGGAACTGGCACAAGCAAGAAGGGTAAAAGACCCTCGTGGGGGAAGTAACGTTCCATGGAAGCATGCCAAGTTGAATAGTTTCCTCTCTTGGTGAGAAGCGGTGGAGGTTGTAAGGTGATCTTACGATGCTCAAGTCTAGAAAGATCACTCTTCATGATGCAAAATGTAAGATGCACAAAAGCAAGACATTGAAATCGACCGATAATGCGTCTGCATGTGAAAGCCCAAGAGTACAGTCAACCTCCCTAGAATGCGGAAATTTATAAAGTAGTGCTTTTACAAAATTGACAATGTCATCATGTAGAATGAACAAAAACATGTAATTTTGACTAAAGAAGTGCTCAGATCCGAGAAACGAGTCAAAAGTTATAGCAAAAAAAAATTCATGCAAGTGATGAGAAAATGCTAATAAGCCTGCAAATGGATTAAAAAAGTTCCCTAAATGCATGCAAAGGGTGTTGTATGTATGCTAGTTGGAAACGACATAAAATTTTAGGAAGGGTTTTTTTTGCTTGCGAGGGGGGATTAGCCTACTGCCAACCCCGGACCTCACCCTTCATCTTCGACATGTGAATGAAGGACATTAAAACAAGCAAAATAGAGCCCAAAAATTATTACAATGCCATACAACGAATGTTTTTCCCTCAAAACATTAAAACAAGGATTTTTTTAACTATAAACAATTCTAAAAGGGAAAGAGGGGGCCCATGTTGAGGTGTCAAGCCATGTTTTCACCAAGCTGGAAATGTATATCTACCGCAATTGAATGAGACTTTAGTTGCTTTTAACGCAAAACTCAGAGTTGACAGGAGTGAAGCCACGTGGGTGAATTGCAGGAAAAAGTAGAGAAGGGCAGCTGAGTGTGTAAGACTATAATGCCATGTGTATAGGAAATGACCGTTGTTTGAGCTCAGAGGAGCAAACGTAGGAGTTGGAGCTGAGTGAAATGACTGTGCAGGATAATGACCAGGGAGCTCAAAGAGAGGAGTGCAGCGGGTAGTGAAGGCAGGAGAACTTCAAACAAGCCTAATGAGCCATGACTAGAGTAAACATGAACTCGATGCAGGAAGTTTGAAGCTAGGGACAATTCACAAGTTACCAACCAAGGCTAATACCCAACCCGAGCTAAGTAGTGTAACAGAGGGATCCGAAAACTGAGCCAAAGGGTAGTACTCAATGGCCAAACAATACACGGGTTGACGTTTTAAACCCACAATGACCTTGCAAGGTAAGTCTAAGCTCTAACTACAGATACTAAACAGTGGAATCAAAGTAGTGAAGGATCCAATCCAAGTCCCACAAGGTAAGAAGAATGTGAGTCTAAACCAAATATGAATGTTGTCACAATAGGAAGAGTGGAACAAAGCACCGGTGGAAGGCACTATGAATGCAAGCAAGCCAACAATCCATGCAACAACAAACACGCATGCTGAACAATCAATTTTTTTAATACAATATACAAACAACCCCGAGCTGGTCACTGAAGATGCACAGTCCAATTCACACAGCAAGAATGACCTCCTGAAAGAACACCCGAGTTGTAGATTAATGTACAGAAACCCGAAAGAGCACGACCAGCAAAGATAAAAACCGAGCAGTGAGTCATGAGATAAGAGCGGCAAGCTAGGGCAGATTTGAGCCAAAAATAGCTCAAACAGTCCTCCAAAAAACTCAGAAACAACACTTTTAAACTCTGATCTAAACCTCAAACCTGCAACCCACCTTCAAATATGCATGTAGACCCCTGAAAGCTGAAACCATAAACATAGAAAAATCGAACATGACTAAACGAGGTATAAGGCCCTGAAATTAATGCAAGAAGAGAACAGTTGGAATAACCATTACGACACACACAACAAGAACTAGATATCACGTCGGAAGCTAGAAGATGCACAAAAAATACCGAGGAGTGCACAGATCGACAAGGATCCACTCTGATACTATGAAAGAGGGTTTAAAACCCACAAGCGAGGATCAAAAAGGATGATGTACACATTGACGGCCATGTGAACATCAACAAGAAGATATCTCAAGAGGAGTGAGAATCAACCGAATGTGCATACAAATATTTGAAACACGGGCAGAACCTGGTTAAGCCATAAAACTCTCCTCTATCTCATAGATCAAATGGGGTGTACATATAGGAGGTGTTGAGTAACCCCCAGTGATGTAATCATGATAACTCGAGTAGAGAGGGGGAGTTACATTCCTAGAATAGAAGTGTAACTCCCAATGACGCATATGACGCACTGACACATTGACGTGCTGACGCACTGAAGCATACGAGAATCTCATAATGACCCCTAAATGACACATGGACCTACAATCTCACCTAAGTGAGATGACTCACATAATGATGTGGAAAATAATACACACCAACATAGTTATTTCTAGAACAATTTTTGATTAACATTGTTTAACCATCAATAATATATACACCATCCCAAAATTTGAATATGAATCCATTATATATTTTTTCAAATGATAGTACCTCGCTATAATCCAGTTATCCTTTCCTCTTCTGCAATATGATCTCATTGATCTCTTCTCACACTCATGTGTGAAGTATATATCTTTGACTTTACAAATTCAATCATTCTGAACCTTCAACGAGACCTTCACCATAGCCCACAAAATTCAAACACGTGCGCTCGAGTAGGGCCATTTAAAACTGAAATCAAATAAACCCAAACATGAATTTATTAAACCATCCACACCAAATGAAAAAATCAAAGGGAATAACCAACACTGTAGTTTTTAAATCATCTCATGTGTCTACATCTAGCACATGGACTCAACAACGAGTCACTCGACCAACGCCTAACTATACTCCCCTTGGTGAGTCAAACAATACAATATTTGACAAATTAATGGTATTAAAACTTATCACACTTCATCCTATCTAAAAAGTTGATGAATCAAGAACGAAACATGTACGGTATCATGAAAAACATTACTCCAAGTATCACCAAGTCCTAGGTCATGACATAGAAAGATTTCATACTTTCAAGGATATGATCCAGAGACTCATTAATCAGGGTGATCTTCAAGTCGACAATACAAATGCTTAACCTAATCAACTGCTCAACATTTTTAAAATACCTTTCACAAATCATACATCGACAAGCCAAGCTACCACTTCTACTACAAGCCAAGCACCTAATGCTCATACTATAAACACCCTAAAGTATGTCGATTAGGAACCTATCCCATTCAAAACTTCAACATCGATCACATCCATTCCATTTTATATCTTTCCTACATCTATTATACCTATGTCTATCTCAATGTCTATTCCCACATCTACAACTACCAGATCCCCATTAGTAAATATATCATTTATGCCCTTAGAGACATTCATGAAGCAACCATTTCAACCTATTTACACATCTGATGTTGGTCCTTCATCAAATTCCTTATCCATCTCATCATCTATTTCATCCATTCTAGTAGGCTTGACCACTTTGCCTATATCTATTGCACCCTTTCCCATCATACCATATGTGGAAATGATACTCGTTCTTCCTCCCACTCTCTTACCAACATCAAATTTTGTGGTTATGTCCACACCACCTTCTTTCACCCCAACTTTATTATTTGAGTAATTTTTAAAAGCACTTTTCCTTGTAATGACCTCAAATGTTCCTTTTCTATCATCAAGATAATCCCCTCAATCCCCACCTTCCGTGGATCATCTCAGGAAGATGTTGTTTCTTGTATCCAAACCAACCATGGAATTACCATATCACCCCCATTGAAGGTTATTGTTAGTCCTCTCAAGGATTCATATTCACATACCTAATCTATAAACCCTCCTATGGTTAAGCCATCAAATTAAAAATCAGCTATTTCAGAACCTGTAACATTTCAACCCAACAATCCAAAACCGCTTAGCCCTAAAAAACCAATCAACACCAAAGTTGAATTCAAATCATCAAAGCATCAATACACTCAGGTTTAACCCCAAACATCCAAAGTCTATCATATCGTATCTTCTGCAACTTTAGATAAAACACATACAAAAATATGCCAACAGTTAATGCAAACTTCAACAATCATGCTTCCTCTTATTAGGGCCTTTGACCAAAAAGGAAAGAATCCTTTATGGTTCAATTCCAACCTTATGTTCACCTTTCATCATACCCTTGGACATGATACTGAGTATTTTATAACACTCCAGGCCATTATTCACAGACTAATTAAAGAGAGAATATTTTCCTTGGGACTGAGCTAGTTCCTTCCTTCAACAACTAGTCCGACATCGACTATTTCACCTTTAGGAAATGAATCATCTAGTAATGACCCTCCTTTGTTTATCAATGCAGTTCAAGTGACTACCTTATACAGCCTATATGAGACCAAATCAACCTCAAATCCAAAATCCAAGACCTTCATTGCCATCCCTCCTCATAAGGAGTTGGCCACATCATCAAAACCAAAGGTTTTAGTTTTAGCGGCTTCTAATCCTATTAAATAAAGCATCATTATATAAATTCATGAATCCCTAGTCAAAATTTCATTCTATGATCTCATATAAAGCTTTCCAGATCATAGACAAACTCTTATCAAAGCCTTAAAGCACATTCTGACATCTGATGATGAAGCCCAACCCTTTCCATCTTTTTAGGAGCACTTACTGCTTCTACTACTATATCATTCAATGAAACTGAAATGCTAGACATCCCACTGGAAGAACATGACCTTTCCCTCTTTATTATAGTTAGGATCAATGATATTTTCATTTAAAATTCCATGATCAATAGTGGGGCAAGAATTAAAACCATTCTTTCACACACTTTTGACAAACTTAAGATCCCAAAGGAAATTATCACCCCGACACCTGTGGTTCTTTGCTCTTTTAACAATGCCATCACTCCCATGTATGGAACTTTCATCCTCCCTATCCATGTTGGTGAGAAGATCATCCATGAGATATTCTACATAATTTAGGGAGAATTTCAATACAATGTTCTCCTTAGACAACTATTGATTTGTGTCATGCGTTACGTCCCATCTACGCTTCATCATTTTATTAAATATGAACATGAGGGAAAGATACTAATGCTTAATGGGGATGATCCTCCCTTCTAAGGGTGTAACATGACTTATAGAAGAATGAAAAACTCATCCCTAAGGACGATCCATCTATACCATCCACTAGCTCAGCCATTACCTCATCTAAAATCCCTAACAAGGACCCCATGGGTAACGTAGTGGAAAAAATTACGATTGGGGTGTATCACCTTCTCATGCTCAACACCCTTTCAACTCCTCACCATATTGGTACACCCGATAAGGTACCTATGTACCAACCATATTTTGGGGATGTTGTTCCTTTCAGTCCACCACATCATTGCACCAATCTTATTTATTATGGTTTTGATACCCCCTCTTCCCACATTGATGAAATTCCACACACCAGGCTTTACAGTGGAGGCTTTAGATTTCTTGGTAACCCATATTTTTCCTATAACTATCTCCATCGTTGCACCTGATTAATGTCGTAAACCTTTAAAAATGTTTGGATTAGGATATTAGGAGAAGTCCCCTGATCCCATTTTGCCATATGAGATTCTTGTGGACATACCTCCTCCACCTATTTTTTATTTTCTAACTTTTAAAAATGAGGACATATCTTCTCTACCTTCTCCATCTTTTCGACCCCTTGAAGATTTGGAAATTCTCAAAGACATGGAAATAAATTCTTTAATTTTTCCATCCCCTATGACTCCTGAAGACATGAACATACCTTCTCCATGTTTTTTGACTCTTGAGGATACGAAACTAGATGACACCATTTCCATTACTTCTAACTTTTTATAGTCTCAATCATAACTTTGAGACCGGTCACTTATCAGTGTGAAAATCAGACTAGGTCCCTTCCTCTTCGCCATCTGAAGATGATAAAAGAGTATTCTTCTACTATTGACGTCTTTTCAGTGTGATGATAATGACATCATACTTTTGCAAATGGGGACAGGATATTCTTATCTTTAGAAGACATTACCATATGATTCACCTACTCTTCTAAAATAACCCATTGTTCATGTCAATATCGGGACTCTTTACGAATCTCACATCCTCAAAGTGAGACAATCTCTTGATCCACACAAGCTAGAATATTTTACTGATTTTCACTCTTTTCATAGCCAAGAATTTTCATGGTCATATTCAGACATGTCAGGTATTGAACCCTCTATCGCCGTCTAAAATATCGTCACTTATCCCAATGCTAAACCAGTAAAGCAGAAGCTTCACCGCATGTAACCTCACATTTCTCTCCCTATTAAAGAGGATTCACAACACCTTTTGTTAGCTAACTTCATCATACCCATTGACTATCCCTAATGGCTTTCAAACATTGTCCCCATTGCTAAAGCATTAGGAAAGTTGTGCATATGCACTAATTTTGGAGATCTTAATCTTTCTTACCCTAAGGACGACTTCCCTCTCCTGAACATCGATCAACTTGTGGATCTTACTATAGGTCATGAAATGATTTATCTCATGGATAGTTTCTCCAGTTATAACCAAATTATTATCACACCCGAATATCGAGACAAAACATCCTTCATTACTCCTTGAGGTACCTTTTGTTATTACATCATGCCCTTCATTTTATAGAATGTCAGCACTATATATCAGTAAGCCATGACTTATATATTTCATGAACAAATCCAAAAAATTGTAGAAGACTACGTTGATGATATTTTAGGGAATGATAAGCATTGACACGACCATATTTCCATTCTAGAAGTCATTTTTGATCACCTCATTCACTTTTATCTTCATATTAATCCAGCTAAGTGTGTATTTGGAGTCTTAACGGGAAAACTCCTTGGATTTATCATCTCTATTAGGGGTATTTAAGTTGGCCCCGCAAAAATAAGGGCAATTATAAAAATTTCTCCTCCTTATAATCTTAAGCAACTTCATATCCTTCAAGGACGCCTTTAACTTTTTCACCATTTCATCTCACAAATTTTCACTCGTTGTCAACCTTTTCATCACCTCCTTCACAACGACATTGAATTTGATTGGAATAATGATTGTAAAAAATATTTTTATGAACTTAAACAATGTCTCATGTATCCATCAGTTTTCGTACCTCCATGTGAGGGGGAGCCATTCAATTTTTATATCTCTACTACCAATCATACTCTAGGAGCCATGCTAGCACATCACGATGACCAAGGTCATGACCAGGCTATTTATTACATCAATCGTACTCTTCATGAATGTGAGACCTGCTACAGTGATACATCTAAGCTTCTACATTATCTTCTTAATCACAAGAGTTATGTTGTTACTAGTTTTCATCTTCTCAAGACATTTCATTTTAAACCTTATCATAAAGATTGCGTTACTCGATAGCTCATGCTCATGAAAATTTTGACCTCGAGTTTATTTCTTGAAAATCCATTAAGGGAAAAGCTATTGCTGACCAATTAGAGGTAGCCCCTCTTCTTAGTACACATTTACATCATGAGAAATTTCTAGATGAATCCATGAATCAATTTCATCATGAATATGGCACTATCAAATTTCCTCTCTTCTTTGATGGCTAAAAATGTTAGCAAGGGAGAGGTACTAGTGTTGTTATCATTCCTCCTTGGGAAAATTCTAATCCCCTTACATATAAAATCAATTTTTAGTGTATAACAAACATGAGGGAATAGGAGGTACTCAACTTGGGTTTTGAAACTACCTTCTTTTTAGGTGTTCAGATTCTTGACATATATGAAGATTCCAAACTTATAATCAAACAAGTCACAGGTGAGTATTAATGTAAAAATGATACCCTTTAAAAATATCCTAACATTTTTCATCTTCTCCTTGAAGATTTTGATTCCTACACCATCCAATTTTCTCCCCAATCCACTAGTCGTTTTGTTGATACAATGGTGTCCATCACGACTCTCATCCCATGGGCAACAGGAGAGTCTAAGTTCCTTGTCATCATTCATCGATGTGATCATAATTTTCATGAATTACCCCATGTTAACCTGAATGATTATGATTCATTAGATCTTTGGTATTCCCAAATATTTGATTATCTATCCAAGTCTATCATTCCTCCCGATCTCTCCAAAAATTCTAAAAGGTCCTTTCTTCAGTGTGCTCACTGTTATATGTTGCTTGAAGACATTATTTATAAATGGGGATTTGATAGTGTTCTTCTCATATTTCTCCAATCCCATGAACCCTCTTGATCCATCCAAGAAGTCCAAAAAGGTATTTTTGGTGGACACTTTACTGGTTTATCCATTGCTAAGTGTGTTCTTTGTCTTGGCCATTACTGGCCTTCTCTCGATCATGATTGTTGTGAGTATGTTAATAAGTGTGAAAAATGTCACCAACATTCTAATATTATTTGTATTCTTAATCAATATTTGCATCTGGCTCAAGACCTTTAACCCTTCTCACAATGGGGCCTTGATCTTATTGGTCTTATTAATCCTCGTTCCTCACATCAACATCACTCTATCATCACTAAAATTGAGTATTTCACTAAATGGGTTGAAGCAATCCCACTCACCTCAACTAAATTTGGCCCAATCATTAATTTTATTTATCAACACATTATATACCACTTCGGTGTTCCCCCAAAAATTGTTTGGGACAATGGAAAGTCCTTTAAAAACAAACACCTCAAGAAAATTTGTAAGACATTTAACATCCAACTCAGTTTCTCTTCCCCATATTATCCCCAAAATAAAGGCCATGACAAAGCCACCAAGAATACTTTGCGCAATATCCTTTCCAAAAAAATTGTTCAAGCAGGTAAGAATTGACATCTCTAGCTCTCATTTTACCTTTGGCCCTATCGTACTAGCATCCGTACCTCCACCAAGGCTACACCTCTCTCTATTGTTTCTAGTTCCAAAGCCATCCTTCCTCTTGAAGTTAAAATTTCATATTTGTCTTTCTCCCTTCGTGACATCATCTCTGATGAATACCATCATGTTTATTAGGAGTGCATTAAATGTGCTTATAATAAGCATATTAAGGAACAAAAATTTAATATCAGATACCTTTTCCTCAAAGAAAACTAGAATGTCACTACTTTAGAAAGGACTCAACATGGAAATTTTTCCCCTAATTGGATAAAAAATAAGTTATTACACACAAGTATGGGTTGGGAGCCTATTTTTTGGTGTCCCTTGATGGTGAACTAGAAGTGGAACTGCATAACACATTGCACTTTTGACCAATATATTGTTAGCTTTTTACCAATGTTCCCTTAGTCGTATCCTTAGATCATTCCTCCATCTTAGCATCTTCCATATATCATCGTGATGATTTGGAATTATGTAGTATTTCGTCAATTCCTTGATGTGACCTTAAATATGGGAACCACAACTCTGCCTATGATATATTCCTTATGGATAGGTTCTCCCCTTTGGTGGGAACTATGTGATATTCATATTAGTCACCTTCTTATTCACCTATTGGAACCATGCAAAGGGTCTAGGGGTGTCTCTTATACATTATTATCCCTTCCTATGTGGTCTACTTAGCTAGTCCTAACTCTCTCTATTGTAAAATCAAAGTTATAAAAAATAGGCTGATCTCTCCAAGGATAGTTGTTCATGCAAAAATAAGAAGAATAAAAACAATGAAGTCAAAAGCATGAAGTCAAAATAAAAATCAAATAAATAGACCAATCCCTTGAAGGACATCTATCATACATTATTATTGCCATCTACATTTTGTATAAAGTATATGATACCATTGAAGGATGGCTAATCCTTATGGCATTTTAAAGCTTCCCGCATTGATCATTCTTCCAATTTATCAGCATCCTAAGAAATCTTCCCACATTGATGAAGTTTCTCTTTCCCCTTCCTAGACCTAGGGCATAGTGTAGGGATCCCCAATTTTGGAGAATCATATTTCCTTGTACAAGGTACATCTCAAATGTAGTTAGAGGCATACTTTCCTTGTATATTCCTTGATATGAAGTAGATTCATTCATACCTATAGGTCACCATTGTTAAGTTGTGTCTTATTTGATCTCATACAACCTCTCTCATCATATGTCCATATTTTTGGCGATCTATATTCCTCCTTTAGGGATTTTTTCTTCAATATTTCACATCCTCTGGGCTCCCTTCTAAGTCTAAATTTGTGGCTATATTGAGTCTTTCCTTGAGAAATTTAATTCAACAATTCATCTCAAAGTCCAAATTTGTGACCGTACTTATTTCCCCTTGGGGAATTTTACTTAATCATTTATTTCTCTACTTCTCCTTTGAGGCCATATTTACTCCCCCTTTAGGAATTTTTATTTCATAATTATATCTGATCCACACAAAAAGTCCTCCTTTGATGCCATATTTATTCCCCCCGCGGGGAATTCTATTTCAACATTCACTCTACTCATTTCTAATCTCGAATTCCTCCTTTGAGGCCATACCTTTCCCAACTTGGGGCATATTTCATTTCCGCCTTCTCGACCAAACTTTCTACCTTTGGGGCATATTAATTCATCACTCACTTTTTTTTATTTTTCCTTATCATCAATTTTTCTTGTCCCATTAGACACCATATCATTCATCCTCTTCCCTTTTGGATGCATACATGTTCACTCGATTCATCTTGTACGAAGTATTTATTATAATTTTTACATATAGTTATGCATACTTTGATGAATTGCCTATGGCCCGTTGGTCATCCTAGCTTGCATCCATACTGTGGTGATTTTCACCCACTCACTAGTCCATAGAACGTTGTATCCTGTGTTACTTGAGATCACAATTATCCTCTACCAAAGTGATATTAGAGTCACTACCATAGTTTTTATTCATATTACGATCTTTTTTTCCTGGGGAACCTTGCCTTGGTCAGAAGAGATAGCCTACCCAAACCCTTGTATAGAGTAGAATTATGGGTGGTGTAATACCTAACATGTGATGGCCAATATGGGACTGTTGGAAGGGAGGTCCTTAAAATGATGATATATATTAGGTATGGGGCAACAAAACAGGATTATATAGTAAACCTTCATTTTTTACTCTTTGATTCCATAAAAAAATGGCTCATAGATATTCTTGGGGTGTAGGGACAATTAGGCACCATGGATTAATCCATTTGGTTTGTCAGCATCATTTTATCTCTAAGAAAAATTTAGAAGAAGCATGGGAAATATTACGTAATAAGTTTAGACAAACTACTGATATTATCATAAGGGGAATACCAACCCCTTTCTCTCCGAAAATTAACTTAGAAATTAATCCCCCTGATGAGAAAAAGAAGGAAATAATTGGGGTTAAAATACT
This sequence comes from Taxus chinensis, assembly GCA_019776745.2. Lineage (NCBI taxonomy): Eukaryota > Viridiplantae > Streptophyta > Pinopsida > Cupressales > Taxaceae > Taxus > Taxus chinensis. Next base: position 299,297,456 of record CM034151.1, read on the forward strand.
AAAGAGGAGGTGGTCTGAAAGGATGATCAAATATAAAAAATCTACCATTTCTTTAAGAGAAACTCATTCCCCCTGTAACAATACCAGAAGAACTAATACCTATCTCTAACAGTGATAGTTTACCTAAGCTAGACTGTGAAGATAAAATCAGAAGAAGTTCAAGGAGAAAGCCCACTTCAGAAAAAGTTAAAGCTCCTAAAAGGAAAAGAATTTATAACAAGTCTAGGGAAAATCCAAGTAATATTGAAGTACAGGAGGTTTTAGAGAAAGAAACTGTTGATATTCGTACGTAGGATGGCAATGTCTCCTCCTCTACCAAGTCAAACTGAGGAGTTGGAGAAAGAATATGAAAGATTGGAAGAACATGATTTTCAGGAGATGGATAACTTAGCAATAGTGTCACATGAGGAAGAAGAATTGGAATCTTGGAAACTAAAAGGAAATTAACTTTGGTGGAAGAAATGCTTGTTCCCTAAGGAACTCCTAGAAAAAGAAGAAAAATGGTAATTCAGGTAGGCTATGTTCTTGTCTAGAGAAGAACTTATCATTAGTGAAAAAGATGAGGAATTAAACTTCCTCAAACACAAATTGGAGCATAGAGAAATACTCATTGAGCAACTAAAAACTCATCTCGCAACTAAGAATGAAGAATTAACATTAGTAAAGCAACAAATGGTGGAAAAATAAAAAGAATTGCAATTGACTAGTGAACAAAGTGCTATGACAAAAATATCTTCAGTGGATCAAATTGTACAAATAGATCTAACTTAATAGCCACTCAAGCAATTATGGGATGATACCTATAGAAATCTTAATGAATTCAAAATATCAAATTAGGAACTAAGAAGCTAGATGGAAGAAGAGAAGAAGGAAAGGAACGAGTGGAAGAAAAATTTAAATGTTTGGAAAAGATACAGATGGTCTATATAATGAGTGAAAAATTACTCAGATGTAGAAGACCTTATCCTACATACAAAGTCTTTCTAGAAGAGAAATTTATCCATTGGAAACTATCAAGGATTTCATGTGGCCTTCCACATGAACTGAGGGATGAAGCAAAATTCATGACAACATATTCCTCATCCAGTGAAAAGTAGAAAAATATCCTTTGCAAATTTTATCTCTATGAATTTATGTTAGAGAAGAACACAAGCTTCATGATTAATCTATATGTGGGGGAAATCCAACTTAATGCATTTGTATCTATGCTTAAGAATTAGAAAGATTAGAAAGAAAGGGATACTGAACACTTAATAAATACTAGTTCCTCTGGCCTATGTATAGAGATCATTATGGAAAACCATATGCATTTTTCGTACATTTCAGATCACATGCCTTTGACAACCGATTTAAGGCATATTATATTACAATCCTACAGACAAGTATTGATGCCTTCACCTCTTATGAAGATAAAAAATTTCAGGACATTTATGATGGATTCCTGAAGAGCTAGGAATTCCTCACTGTAGCATTAAGAATAAGAGAAGTGATATCTCTCAGAAATTTAATATGGAGTCTCGAAAGGGCCATAACTTTGAGTACACTCATTCCTCAAATCGGTGAAAAATGTAGGGGTATGTGGATGGGTATGAGAACAAGGCATCATATCCTTCTTCAAACATGTCTCCATGGAAGAATAGAGAACCTTACGATCCCTCTCACTTTAAGGATTGGCAGAAAAATCTAGAGGAAGGATTAGAATACAACACTTTTAACCAGAAGCACTGGGACAATCAATTTCAACCATTTGACCTTAGCAATCAGTTGGAATGCAGAATTCACAATCCCAGTTTCTAAGAATAGATTTTGTAAGAGGACTTATAAACAAGTAAGTGTGGGGGAGATGATAAAGCCAAAATATGCCTCATGAATGTGTAATGAATGATCTCATTTTACTCTCTTTTTATTCAATTTTGACTACATTTCATGTCTTTTGTTTGATCTAGTATAAGTTAGGATGTAATTTTCCATCTTTTGTTTGATTTAGTTCTAATGTCTAAAAACTCCATAATTCCTAACAAAATGTGTGGAAATTCAGTTTTTTGAATGAACATGTCATATTTGGTCAGATAAGCGAAGTGTGAAGCAACCAACACCTTTTTAAGGAAATTGGCTAGAATGTGGCTTAGTTCTGGAACTCCAACAATTAGCTCTGGAACTCCATCACTTAGCTTTAGAACTTTATCACTTATCTCCGGAACTCTATCACTTAGTTTGGAAACTCCAACACTTAGCTCTAAAACTTTTGCAGTTAGTTCCGGAAGGTTTCCCTTTGGTTCCGTAACTTCTCCAAAGTTCCAGAATCAATGGAAATATTTTTATTCTATCAAAATCTGGTTATGGAGTAATGGCCCTCCAATTAGGAATAGACCAACAATTTTACTATTCTTCACACTCCATAAATATGTATGTAAGACAAAAATTTGTATGCCCAACTAGTTTTCTAAATTTCATATCTACTTTAGACACTATTTGGTTTCACTAGAAAATATAGGTGGATAGACAACTATTGAACACACATGATTGTAAATGCATCTTCGGATGAAGAAATATATATAAGGAACTGAAGATAGATAAAATATGAGGATATACATATACAAACATATACATAGTTAAGTTTTGTAAGATAGATCAATTCAATAATAAGATAACCATTTCATTTTGAGAGTATCATATTTTGTTAACTCCCAATTCAAGGTGGAGCAAGGAATCACTCTTCCAAGAAACATGATCCTTTATTTAATGGTATTTATATGTTCAAGAAATTTTTGTAAATCTATTAATTAAGAGTTCTTTAATTACTTTTGATTCTTAAATTAAAATCATCTACATAAGTTATTTATCATCCCTGCAGGTGTTTTAGTTTATGTTTCTATTTACTCAAAAGATTTTTAAACAATATTTCAAATTTTTTTTTATTTCCAATAGTGTGTTTCATTTTGCAAAGTGTATTTATTTCCAGCAATTTGTTTCATTCTGCAAAGTATATTTATTTCCAATAGTGTGTTCAATTCTACAAGATTCATTCATTTTCAGCAATGTGTGGTTATTTCAGCAAGTTTCTTTTAGGTTATTTTTGATAAGGATTTGGATAGGAAATCTTAAAGACTCATTAAAACCCCCCAAGAAAAAAATAATAATAAATATCTACAATCAATTACTAGTTCACTAAGATTCATATTGTTGCATATAGCTTTAGACACACCCATGGTTTGAATATGACATCAACCATGAGTTGATTAAATGAAGGGAATAATGAAACCCATCATTTTGGCACTTTTTTTGGGAACCCACTAGTTATAATTGTCTAATTAGGTGTCAACAAGGAAAAACAATCATACATCTAGTAATTGAAGAATCTCCCCTATGTTGTCATAAAATTTATGAGTAGACCAAGAGACTCAAAGGGTAGATTTCTCCCAAAAATATCTCAACAAGAATTATCTGCATCCTCTAGTTCAAATAAAAAATTTGATAAGGAATCAGAAGCACCATTGTCCCCTATTAGAAAAGAAACAAAATTTCTGCCTTTGGAATTTTTGGATCAATAACTAGAAGAAAGTGGAACTTTTAGGAGAAGGATTATATCCCAATATCCACTTAGAGCAAGTTTTGTTTCTTAATTGAGCAGTCAACCTCCTACTCTTGACTTCTCACCTTAGCCAAAGTAGATCACATACCACATTAATTGGGGAAAATATGTAGAAGATACTATAGATATGGCACAAGAAGATGAAAGAGAACCTGATAGGACCTTTACTTATCCAAACTAGTTTAAGGATGATGATACACCTATGAAGAATATTTTACCTGAACACTTGCCCACATTTAGAGGGATATCATCTGAGTAACTTGACCAATTTTTGTTTGAAATTAAAGTATTGTGTCAGACCTATGACTACAAAACAAAAAATAAAAAACTCAATTTGTTCCCATCTACTCTAAAAGATGCAAGAATGAGGTGCTTTATGGGATTAACATCCAATTCCATTACCACTTGGGAAAAAATGGAAAATTCCTACCTAGACAAATATCAGGACTACTGTAGAGAGAGAAACAAGAAGGAAGAATTTTTTAGGCTCAAATAGGAAGAGTATGAAAATATGGAAGATTATTTAGATAGATTCCTCTTTGTAAGTAAAAGGTGTGGATTTGTACTTTAAGAAGAGATAAGAAAAACCAATTTTGCTAAAGGTTTGCATGATGAATCTAGGAAAGCCCTTAATTTAATGGGAGGTGGAGACATCAATAAATTGAGAATGAATGATATTAAGGACCTTTGTAAAAGTTATTCAAAAACAAGGGGTGGACCTAGGAAAAGAAAAACTATGAAAGCGACAAATCTAGATATGAACAAACTTATGGATGAACTAGAAAATTTTAAAACATTTATCCTATTTTAATTAATGTCTACCATGGATGGATTGCAAGCCAAAGGAAATGCTAATACTGAACCATTAGCTATGTAGTGTCCTAGATGTAGAAAGAAGCATACAATAAGAGATTGTCCTCTGGATAAAACAAAAATATGTCTTATTTGTGAATCTAGGGAACATGAAGTTAATTCTTATTCTCTTCTTCCATTCATAAAAATTCAGCTTAAATAAACCAACACTTCATCCACTTCAGAAGAAGTAAAATTTTTCCAAAGACAACCTAGTCAAGGGCAGTTCATACCAAGATCTGTACCGAATCCCTGGATCATGCCATGGGCAGCTCAGACAGTACCAAAAAATTAACGACAACCATCTTGGGCCCCTCAACCAACATGGAATACTCAGGATTGGGTAGGACAAGCTTGGTATACTTAAGGACACCAACAACGATGATCTGGTCAAGGTAACCCTTATGGTTGGTCACAACCTAGATGGAACGCTAATAACTACGCTCAAGGGAAGACATATCCCAGCCAACATCAACAAGTGATAATGGGTTCTGTAGCACAAGGTTCACAAACTGAAAATGTGGTTCAAACAAAAATAGAAGCAAAAATAGTGGTTAATCCCATAAATAAACAAATAACCCATATCTTTGGAGTAGAGCAAGAAAAACTAGTTGATCTTAATGTCATGGACTATAAGGATATTGAAACCAGATTTGGAAAAATAATTAAATTTCACTTGTTATAATTACCGAGATGTCAAATGAAACTAAAACCCCTAGTTCAGTTATTTCTAAGCTTGATGAAAAATAAAAAGAGAAGAAGCCAGATAAAAATTCTACAGAAACTCCATTTCCAAAAAGACTTAAGTTATTGAGACCAAGGAATTTGAACTAGTGCAGGAATTAAGGAAATTAAATATTGAAATACCATTGTTGAAAGAAATCAAGGAAATTCCTAAATTAAAAAAATTAATCAAAATGTTATGCTTGAAAAGAACTGGAAGGAAGAAGTAGTACCTTAGGACTACTAAGGTAGATTGGAAACTTGCTGATTTAATAACAAGAAAACTCTTACTTCCCAAATATGGAGATCTTGGAAGCCCTATTATTTCTATCTCTATAGGAAATCAACATATACCTAATGTTTTGGTTGATTTGGGAGCATCTATAAATTTGATGACAATAGACACTTTGAAAACATTACCATTGACATGTATATAACATACTAGTACCATATTGAAGATGGAAGATGAGTCAGTAGTGAAACCAAAAGGGATCATTGAAGATGTGGTAGTCATGGTGGAGTCATGAGAGTATCCCATGGACTTCCTTATATTACGGCCAAAAGGTAAAACACTTGGTTATTCCATTATTTTTGGTAGAGCATGGTTAGCTACAATTTCTGCCTTAATTGATTGTAGATAAGGTGATATGACTATCTCCAATGGTAATAATTCTAAACATATTTCCCTATATCCTTCTGCATGACCTTTTATTGATAATCAAGAAAAATTATGGGTTGATGACCCTGATACTATTAAATAATTTTTTTCTTATTTGGCTATGATAACATTACAAGATCATGTACGGGAAGTAGAGAATATGATTAATCAACCATTGAATGATCACCAATTGTCTTTGGAACAATTGGGGATAGTTTCGAAACCTTCAGACTTAGTTCTAGAACATTCATACTTATCTCCAGAACCACAACAATTCCATGTATATGTAAATAATTTCACTCTAGAGGAACATGATTTCTCTTCAGGAGGGGTAGAAATAGCTATGGAATCTATAGATTTAGTCTCAAAGATATCAAGGAATAGTCAGGATTTTTTGGAAAACATCAATGATGAGGAGTTTGACCACTGACAAGCTAAGTATCATAACCTTGCCTACTATCTTTTATCTAGTATTCTTTCTCAAGGGAACTTTAGAGACTTAACTGCATATCATATGTTACCACATTCATGTACACTGAAAATCCTAATGGAACCTTTTCAACAAATAATTTCATCACACACTAGAACCAAACAAATTGAGATTCAACTAGGTAAAATTTTGAACATTAACAACCTATTGGAAAATGATCAAGAATTAAAATTGTTATATGTCTTGAAAGGTCATACTAGAGATTTTTTTTGGGACTATAAAGACATGAAATGAATCCATCTAATTATTTGTACCCATCACATTCATACTAAAAATGTTAAACCAGTTAGGCAACCTCAAAGAAGGATCAACCCAACCTTGAGGGACATAGTCAAGTAGGAAATTGAAAAGCTATTACAAGTAGGATTTATCTACCCCATCTCAGATACTTAGTGGGTGTCTCCTCTTGTGATTATGCCTAAAAAAATGGAAAATAGAGAATTTTTGTTTATTATAGGGAATTGAACAAAACTACACTTAGAAATTATTTTCCCTTACCATTCATAGATCAAGTTTTAGACAACCTTTTAGGTAAACAATACTTTTTCTTCCTGGATGGCTTTAGTGGATATAATCAAATTAGGGCGGTTGCTGAGGATCAGAACAAAACTACGTTTACTTGTCCATGGGGTACCTTTTCCTACATAGTATTGCTATTTGGACTATGTAATGCTCCAACAACCTTCCAAAGGGTTGTACTAGTAATTTTTACAGATCTAACTAATTATTGTGTGGAGGTATAAATGGATGATTTTACTGTGTATGGAGAAACATTTGATGATGCCTTGAAAAATTAGGATAGAATATTAACAAGATGTGAGAAGCAAAATTTTTCTCTTAGTAAATAGAAATGTTTGATGATGGTTAATGAGGGAAATGTATTGGGACACCAAATTTGAAATAGAGGAATTCAAATTGACCAAGACAAAATTAGGATTATTTCAGACTTACCTATTCCTCAAACCCCCATGGATATCAAGTCATTCTTAGGACATGTTGGATACTATAGGAATTTTATCACATATTTTAGTAAAATTACTATCCCATGTTTGGTTTTCTTACCAAGGATTGTGAATTTCATTGGGATGAAAAGTGTCAACATGATTTTGACGAGATTAAAGAAAAATTAATCACTTCCCCAATTTTAAGAGGACCTAATCGGGAGAAATATTTTCAAATCCAAATAGATGCCTTGAATAACTCAATTGATGTAGTTTTGGGACAGAAAGATGAAGAAGGGAAAATATATGTTATTTTCTACCTTAGTAAAAATCATACTCCTACGGAAAGAAATTATACCACGACTAAAAAAGATTTTTTTGTTGTAATTTATGCAATTAATAAGTTTAGACATTATATTACAAGGTAAAAAATATTTATACATACAGATCACTCAACAATTAGATACTTAATGAAAAAACTAGTGGTTAGAGGTAGGATAATCATATGGTTATTACTTTTAAAAGAATTTTATATTACCATTGTGGATAATCTAGGAAAATATAATGTGGTATATGATTTCTTGTAAAGATTAACCACTACAGGGGAGCAAGATCTAGTTAAGGAAAAATTTCTAGATGAACAATTATTTGCTATTTCAGCTGATACACCATGGTTTGCTGATACGATGAATTATCTTGTAAAAGGGAATTTTCCTCCTTATTTTACTAAGAAAAAAATGAAAAGGTTAATCAAAACAAGTGCACAATTAAAATGGTTTAATGGAATGATATTTAAATGTGGTCCTGATTTGGTTTTACGCAAGTATGTGACAAAATATGAGATATTTGACATACTTAGGCCATGTCATGATGAACCAAGCGGATGACACTTTACAATGAAAAGAAAAACCCAAAAAATAATTGGCACTGGATATTATTAGCCATCTCTGTATAAATATATGAAGAAATACATCAAGCAGTGTGATCTCTTTCAAAGGATGGGACAACCAAATTTGACTAGTGAAATGCCTTTGTAACCTTAGGTGGTGATTAGACCATTTGAAAGGTGGGGGATGGATTTTGTTGGTCATTTTAGTCCTACTTCACAAGGAAAAGAGAACATTCTTATATGTACTGATTATGTAACAATGTGGGAAGAGGTGTAGGATTTAACAAATGTTAATGAAGATGCAGTTGCGGATTTCCTTTGGCACAAAATTATGATGAAATTTAGTTCGCTAAGAAGTATAGTTTTAGACAAAGGCCCACAGTTCATGTCTAATATGATCCAAGACTTCACAATGTACTATCAGATCAATCATATGAAGTCATATCTCTATCAACCACTATCAACTGGACAAATAGACGTGACAAATAGGGAATTAGAAAACATTCTCACTAAAATAGTTAAAGCAAGTAGAAGAGATTGGGTGAAAAAACTACTTGATGCTATCTGGGATTATAACACATCTTGGAAGACTACAACAGGGTTCTCACCATATGAGTTAGTCTATGGAAATAAGTCTTTGTTACCCATTGAATTTTACCTACAAACATTGAGGAAAATAACTAAATTGGGTATTGAATTAGATACAACACAAAAGGAAAGAATTCTACAACTCAAAGAATTGGATGAGCTGAGATTGGAAGCATTTCAACAAAAAGAGATAATCCAATACCAAAGGAAGTAGTGACATAATACACATATCAAGGGAAGGAAATTTAGGATAGGATATTGGGAATTGTTGTTTGATTCCAAGTACCAACAATTCAAAGGCAAGTTGAGAATCAGGTGGTTAGGACCTTATCATATTGAGAAGATATATGAAAATTTCTCTATTCAGCTTCTTCCCATTGATGGCAGGAGAAGAACACTTTTGTTCGATGGAAACAGGCTAAAAATTTATAGGAAGCCTCATACCAGGGATGAATTCTTGAAGTAAATTATTCCAAAATAATCATATGGAAGAACCTAGTTATTCCAAAATGATCAAGTAATCAGATGCAAGGATCTAAAATAAAGGGAAGTGAGTGAAAACTAGTAAATGGCATTCTCTTCCCAAAACAAAATAAAAATAAAAGGGAATGGAATGAAAACTAGTAAATGTAATTATCTTCCCCCAAAAAAATTCTCAAAAGGCCAATTAAAAACCAGAAATGGAGGTTGGTCTCATCAATAAGTGGCTAATTCAAATAAGAAGAAATTCTTAGGAATTCTAGTTGTCTTTTCTAACCATTTTTATTTTTCACTTTTTTAGGAATGATGAATCATCAAGGTGGATGGGTTACATCACCAATGACTGTAATTATGTGTTGATCTTATTAAAGTTTAAATTAAAATTTTGCATGTGTGATTAGACTTGATTTAAGTTGGTAATATAATGAGCCATTTATTGCACATCATGATTAAAGGGAAATAATCACAAAGGTGATGTCGAATAAACAAATGGAAGTGGTAGCATATTAATAATGAACTGTAATTTAGGTAGAATAAAAGAAAATTGGGAATAGTTATAGAGAAGTTCAAGGAGGAAATAGTGAAGTCATATTTGGAGTCCTGTAGCCAAATCTAGTAGTTCTGTAGCCAAATCCACTAGTTCCACAAGTATATCCTGATAGAGAAAGGATTTGAAAGAAGAAAGAATTCAAATCATCCTCTTTTTCATGGGTATCAAAAATAAGTCAAAGCTAGAGGATGATACACAACTCCTTGTAGATGGAGAAGTAGCAACCATTTTTGAACAGGTAGGTTGGCTGGAGTTTCTGAAGAAATTCTCAAAATATAATGATGAACTGGTAAGAGACTTTTTTGTAAATTTAGAGCAGTCCAGAACTAAGGTTAAAAGCATTGTAATTTCCTTTACTGTTAATACAATCAGTAATGTATCTGGGGTAACAATTGTACATGTTCCAAACTCTGTAAAGGGAACCCTAAAAGAATTAGTAAAAACCTTAAGGAAAGAGGGTGAATCTGAACCCCAGTACATTTCTAATACGAAGAAGATCATAAAGGGGGTTGGAAGAGCTAGCCTACCCAAACCCTTCGAAAAAGTAGCATTCTAGGTAGTAAAATACCTAATATGTGATGGCCAATATGGGACTGTTAGAAGGGAGATCCTTAAAATGCTGATATATCTTAGGTATGGGGAAAAAAAATAGGATTATATAGTAAACCTTCCTAGTTTCCTCTTTGATTCCATCCAAGAAATAGCTCAGAAATATTCTTAGGGTGTACAGATAATTAGGCACCATGTATTAATCCATCTGGTGTGTCAGCATCATTTTCTCTCTAATAAAAATGGAGAAGAAGCATGGGAAAAATTCCTCAATAAGTTCATACAAACTCCTAATATTATCAGAAGGGGAATACCAACCCCTTTCTATCCTAAAATTAACTTAGAAATTAATCCCCGTCATGAGAAAAAGAAGGAAATAATTGGGGTTAAAATACCAAAGAGGAGGAGGTCTGAAAGGATGACCAAAGTTGTAAAATCTATTGTTTATTTAAAAGAAACTCCATCCCATGTAGCAATACTAGAAGAACTCATACCTATCTCTGATAGAGATAGTTTACTTGAGCTCGACCGTGAAGCAAAAATCAAAAGAAGGTCAAGGAGGAAGCCCACTTTAGAAAATGTTGAAGCTCCTAAAAGGAAAATAATTTATAAGAATTTTAGGGAAACTCCAGTGAATATTGAAGTATGTGAGGGTTTAGAGAAAGAACTACTAATATTCTGGGTAGTATGGTAATGTCTCATCCTCTACCAAGTCAAACTGAGGAGTTGGAGAAAGAAGATGAAAGATTGGAATAACACGCTTTTCAAGAGATGGGTGACTCAAAAATACTATCACATGAGGAAGAATAATTGACATCTTGGAAACTAAAAGGGAAATTACCTTTGGTGGAATAAAAATGTTCATTCCCTAAAGAACTCCAAGAAAAATAAGAAAAAAAAAACAATTTAGGAAGGCTATGTTCTTATCTAGAGAAGAACTTATCATTAGGGAGAAAGATGAGGAACTAAAATTCTTCAAACACAAGTTGGAGAAAAAAGAAATGCTCATTGATAAACTTTAAACTCATCTCATAGATAATAATGAAGAATTGACATTAGTAAAGTAGAAAATGGTGGAAAAAGAAAAAGAATTGTAATTGTATAGTGAACAAAGTGCTATGACAAAAATATCTTCAGTGGATCAAATTGTACAAATAGATCTGACTTATTGGCCACTCAAGCAATTATGAGATGATACCTGCATAAAGCTTAATGAGTTCAAAATATCAAATCAAGAACTAAGAAGACAGATGGAAGAGGAGAAGAAGGCAAGGAAAGAGTGGGAAGAAAAATTTAAATTTTTAGCAAAGATATATATGGTTTTTATGATGAGTGAAAGATTACTCACATGTAGAAGAACTTCTCCTGCATAAAATGTCTTTCTAGAAGAGAAATTTATCTGTTGTAAGCTATCAAGGATTTCATGTGGCCTTCCACATGAAGTGAAGGATGAAGCATATTTCATGACAACATATTCCTCATCCAGTGTAGAGAAAAAAAATCTTCATTACAAATTTTATCTTTGCAACGTTATGTTAGAAAATAACACAAGCTTCATAATTAATCTATATGCGGTGGAAAGCCAACTTAATGAATTTGTATCTGTGCTTCAGAATAAGATATATTGGAAAGAAAGGGATATTAAACACTTAATAAAGTCTAGTTCTTGTGGCCTATGTATGTGAGCTCATTATGGAAATCCATCTACATTTTTCATACATTTTAGATCACATGCCTTTGACAACTGATTTAAGGAACATTATATTGCCACCGTGCAAAAAAGTATTGATGCCTTCACCTCTTATGAAGAGAAAACTTTTGAGAATATTTATGATGGATTCATAAAGATATGGGAATTCCTCACTATAGAATTAAGAATAAGAGAAGTGATATCTCCCACAAATTTAATATGGAGTCTAGAAAGGGCTAGAAATTTGTGTACACTCATTCCTCAAATTGGTGAAAAACGTAGGGATGGGTATGAGAAAAAGGCCTCCTCTCCTTCTTACACCCATGTCTTCATGGCATAATAGAGAACCTTAGGATCCCACTCACTTTGAGGATTGAAAAAAAACCAAAGGAAGGATTAGGATACAACACTTCTAAAAAGAAGCACTGGGACATTCTATTTCAACCATTTGACCTTAGAAATTATTTGGAATGTAGAATTCACAATCCTAGTTTTGAAGAATAGATTTGTAAGTGGACTTACAACAAGTAAGTATGGGGGAGATGATAAAGGCAAAATATGACTCAATAATGTGCAATGAATGATCTCATTTTACTCTCCTTTTAATCAAGTTTGACTACATTTCATGTCTTTTGTTTGATCTAGTATAAGTTAGTATGTAATTTTCCATCTTTTGTTTGATTTAGTTTTAACATCTAAAAAATCCATAATTCCTAACAAAATGTGTGGAAATTTAGTTTTTTGAATGAACAGGTCATATTTGGTCAGATAAGGGAAGTGTGAAGCAACCAACACCTTTTTGAGGAAATTGGCTAGAATACGGCGTAGTTCCAGAACTCCAACACTTAGCTCCAGAACTCCATCACTTAGCTCTAGAACTCTATCACTTAGCTCTAGAACTCTATCACTTAGTTCTAAAAATCCAAAACTTAGCTCCGAAACTTTCACAGTTAGTTCTGGAAGGTTTCCCTTTGGTTCTAGAACTTCTCCAAAGTTTCGGAATCAATGGGAATATTTTTATTCTATCGAAATTTAGTTATGGAGAAATTAATGGGCCTTCCAATTAGGAACACACCAACAAGTTTCTAGTTCCTTACACTCCAGAAATATGTATGTAAGCCAAAAAGTTGTATGAACAACTAGTTTCCTAAATTTCATATCTACTTTGGTCACTTTTTAGTTTCAATAGAACCTATAGTTTGATAGACAACTATTTAACACTCATGATTGTAAATGCATCTTCGGATGAAGAAATATATATAAAGAATTGAAGATAGATAAAAGATGAGGATATAGATATAAAAACATATACATATTTAAGTTTTGTAAGATAGAACAATTCAATAATAAGATAACCATTTCATTTTGAGAGTATCATACTTTGTTAACTCCTGATTCAAGGTGGAGAAAGGGCCCACTCCTCTAAGAAACATGATCCTTTATTTATTGGTATTTATATCTTCAAGCAAATTTTGTAAATTTGTTAATTAGTAGTTCTGTAAGTACTTTTGATTCTTAAATTAAAATTGTCTACATAAGTTATTTATCGTCCCTTTAGGTGTTTTAGTGTACATTTATATTTCCTCAAAATAATTTTAAACAATCTTTTCAAAGTGTGTTTATTTCCAACAGTGTGTTTCATTCTGCAAAGTGTATTTATTTCCAATCGTGTGTTCAATTCTACAAGATTCATTCATTTTCAGAAATGTGTGGTTATTTGAGCAAGTTTTTTATAGGTTAGCTTTAATAAGGATTTGGACAAGAAATATTAAAGACACTTTAAAAACCCCCCAAGAAAAAGGAAAATATTGAATATCTACAATCAATTACTAGTTCATTAAGATTCTTCTTGTTGCATATAGCTTCAGACACAACCCTAGTTTGAATATGACATCAAACATGAGTTGATTAAATGAATAAAATAATGAAACCCATCGGAATGCAAGTAGAATCCATTATCTCTCTTGCAACCTAGGGATAACCCTTCACTTGATCTATTCTAGGATCCATTATAGACATCCTTGCTACGTGCAAGCGTCAATCATGATCAACCTTTTGTGAGATTATTGTCATTGTACATTGCTTTAATTATCTTAATCCTATTATCTTAGTAATTCATGTATCTAATATTTTACAGGTTTGGAACCTCAGCAACAAAGCTCAAAACTTTGTCATCATCTTCTTTCTGCGAAGCTATACTTGAAGGTTTATCATTTGGCTTTCCTTTTCTTGGCCTTATCTTTTTTTTTTTGCATTCATCATCATCTTTGACAGGTCACCGTCAACTTGGCCTTAGTATCCCTTGCTTTATGTTCTACATCCATCCTTAGCCTTTACAAGTGCTTAACCTCTCTTCTAGTTTTCTAAACTCCCATCCAGTCTCTCCGCTGCAGAAAAATCACCCTGTCTACACCTCAGTCATCATTGACCAGGGTCGTAGTTTCAATCCCTCTCTTTAATCCCTATTTTTTTTCATTTCCCTAGATTCTATTACTTCATATCTCCCCTACAGTTTGACTCCAGCATCTCCATACTTATGCATCTTTCATATTACATTCACATCCTGAATAGTCTACATATTTTTATTATTTTCATGATTGAGTCTCCCAGGTCGTTGTCGACCAACCCTTACATAATCTGGGTCACCATCGACCCTGAATAGGTAACACTTATTTTAAATTTATTTCAATAAGATAAACTTCAAATCCATATTAATTAGTTCTAGATTCAATGTTGTTGTTTCTGCATGTTATCTATAGCACTTGTTTTATTTCATCCTTTTAAACAAATAGGGGGTTGACAACTATCGAGGAAGTTAATAATTATATCGAGTCCACTTTGTTGGGTAGCCCCATCTCGAATCATCTAATGAAAATAGTTTCCAGTATTATTTGCAAGTTTGATCTGATTTGCAACAACATGGATCAAACAACCATTGTGCGCCTATATCATCATACATATAAGGTAACATAAACCATCCAAAATTTATAAGTTGTCTAGATTCTATTGTAGCTATATCATTAAATTGATAATGAATGATAAATTTGGAAAACAATTGATTGGTGGCATTCTATACAAAAGGAATCTAGAAGATGTGCTCTTAAGGTGCAATGAAGATGATCAATGTCACAAATGTCTAACTGAGTTCCATTATGAGTTGTCAGGAAGAAATTTTTTGCTACAACCATAGCCATGAAAATCATAAAATCATGATACTTTTGGCCCACATTGTTTGGAGATTCTCACAGATGGGTTAGAAATTTTAAGGAGTGTTCTCTCTTCACTGGAAAGAAAAGATTGGTGGTTCTTCCTCTTCATTCAATTCAAGAGGATCAACCATTTTCATAATGGGGTCTTGAATTCATTAGTATGATTAATCCTCCATCTAGTGTGGGTCACAAATGGGAATTAACAATAGCAAAATATTTCACGAGATGGAAATCTGGGAACCATCATTTATGATAAATGTAAAGGCTTTATTTGGATCAAAATTTTCTAATTGGGATCTTGGTCTTGGGATTTATCTAAAAACTTATTCTAATTACCACCCCCAAGGTAATGGATTGGTAGAATTCACTAACAAGAATTTGATAAGAATCATGAAAAGAAAAATGGATATCTATCAGAGGTAATGACACACAAAGGTGAGAAATGCTCTCTGGGTGGATAGGATTACAATTAAGAAAGCTATTGGTACTTCTCCATACAAAATGGTATATGGAAAACATGCTAAACTTCCTTTGTCACTTGGATTTCCTTCATTTGAATTTGAAGGCATGGATCCAAGGGAGATCAGAATGACAAAACTTGTGGAACTTGAAGAAGATAAAAATATCACTATGGTAGACTAGAGCAACATTAGAAAATAAAGCAAAAAGTAAATGGTGCTAAGGTGGTGAGGTTCATTTCTGATTTAGATCCTCAACAGTCAAGTATGAACCATGGAACTAGAGTGCATCATAAGGTAATGACGATACAAGTTATGTGTATAAATGAATGAGAAAGGCTAGATGTGATTTATGGTGTAAAATAGTAGGAATGTGAGACATATGATAGTGCTAGAAGGGGAGAGATATTTTTCATGATGCCCCTAAGTGTATAATGATGTAAAGAAGAATAAAATTACATCACCTAAAAGATCATCATTGTCATGGTAAAATTTGAATGGAGAAGCATTGGAGACTTGATAAGAAATAGTATTCAGTTGATCATATAGAGATACATTGTGACGTATGTTTTACATGCCCATTGTGCATTCTTCATCAGTGAAAGATAGTAATAGAAAACCATGTGCATATTAGTGAGTAATATTTTGTGAATAGCTAAGAAATGAATCATTGCAAATAAAAAGATGGCTGAAGGGCATGTGAAATGATATGTCAATGTGATTAGGATTGAAATTTCCCCCATATAGTCAAGCCAAGACTACCCAAGTGTGAGTGGAGGAGTGTGATAAGAAAAAGAAATATTGAGAGATGGAAGGCACGAATACCATAAGCAACAATGACATGAACATAGCCACAATAGAGAATAAAAGAATGTAGCGTAGGGATGATATCATCCAATGTGAATACTAACTAAGCCAAATAGTCATGTGTGTAAATAGTATCAGAGTAAGTATCATCATATATAGCATGCGTCCAATAAGATTTATTCATGAAAAGAGTGCATGTGAAAGGAAGAAATGTCGATGTCAGTTATTCATGAGAATATGAGGAAGGTGGAATGACATCCAATGTATGGACATAACACTAATAAAGTACCATAGCATTAGTAGGAGGGGTGAGTATTTCACCAATAATTTTAATATTTTCTAGGATGAGATAGATAGAGGGTAAATAGTTTAGGAATACCTATGAAGCAAAGGTGGAAGGTAGAATACACACGTTGTTGACGTTATCCAAGCTGATCACATAGAAATCCTTTTTATCTGGGAAGGACTACCTGTAAATATAAATAAAGACCACAAGAATAGTATTAAATAACATATGATGTGGACTACCTAGCATATGCTAGATCAAAGAAGTGTGGTGCTTCCTAGAGAGGCTGTCAATCCACCATTTGTTAAAAATTTAATGTAAAAATGAAACTAAAATAAATAGGTTATATTGCAATGTAATGATTTAGGTTTCTCATACACACACTACAATAGATTCAATGCTAAATATCAAATGCAACACTAAATCTAATTAAAACTAAGGTTTGTTCAGGTTAGGCAGGTATGGTAAGGGTCTGGGTTTATTGGTTGAGGTCTAGGTTGGTTTTGGGTGAGTGGGAAGCTTGTTGGTCTAAGAATATAAAATGACACAGAGACTAGTATCGGTCAAGTGACCGATGCCGGTATGGGGATGAAATAAACGGAAGCTAGGGAACCGACATTGGTAGGGAAAATAGGTAGTAAACTATTAAAAATGGGTTTTTAGGCTCTCTATGATTACACAAAGGATGACGGTAGTGTGGTTTGGGTCGTAATATGGCTGAGAAGACTCAAGACTACTAAGAATGGGATTAAGAAAGGTGATAGGAATTTGGATGGTTTAATAGTAGGTTGGTGGAAAGAAGGTGATTTACGGGTAATGGAAGATATGAAATACAAAAAGAAGTAAGAGATCTACACTTGAATAAGAAAAAAATATGAATATCACAATACTTGGTATTTTGCAGATCCTATGAATATAAATGGTTGGTGGTTGATCAAAGAAGAGATGGGAGGGTCCAATGCCATGACCGTTCAACTTGTGTGCTCCTATGAGTCTTCCAATGAGTTGGACGAAAAACCATATGCTTTTCTGAGGACAGTGGTTGTGTGTGTTCGTCGTTGGATGTAGGAAGGCTTTAGGATTCATGATTAAATTCTATAAGGGTTCAATAACTAAATGAACAACCCGGGTGAAGAGTTGTAAAATTTTATATAAAGGAACTAATGGTGGTTAGGTGACCAATGTTATCCGAGGATAAACCAACGTTGATTCTTCTTAGGGAAGTGATGTTATCATTAGAAAAGATAGGAAGATAATAGAAGAAGTCTAGTTAGGTTAAGGAAGAGGTCTTAGTTATTTAGGTCGAGTGGTGACTCAACACTGGGAGTGATGACTTGGTCACTGTGAGTTAAATGCCACTATAATGGGTCCAAGGTGAGGTGTATTGATGAGGTGGATGTGTGAGGATTAAATTAACTTAATTAAATTAATTAATAATTTGAGGATGAATATTAATTTGATTTGTAAGTAATTAACTTAATATCAATGTGGGGCTAGGGATCATGGCTAGGTAAATGTGTTATGTTAATCAACTTAAGGGGACCACGGGGAGTGTGACCCAAATTTGGTGTCTACATTTTTCCCTTTTTTGCATAGCTTGTATTAATAAGTGATGATAAAAAATAGGAAGTTATTTCCCTAGGTACGAGTGAAGGGTAGGTTGCCCCAAATATGGGTGGAGGTGATCCCCCTCAAACCAAGAACTGATGAGATGTTAAACGGAATCGGTGAGTATTTTGATAAATGGGTAAGTGATAAAAAATGAGGTATAGGTGAGGTGTCAGTAATGGTGATATATGTTTGGGTAATAGGTAGTGGCATTCACACGTGCAAACACATATAGAATGTCAGAAGGTATCAGGTTGAAGAGCTTGCAAACTCTACTTCATCTAAGGTAAAAAATTTTATCAAAACGAGGTTGATGTGATGCAAATATCCTAGGTATAGAATACAATATTGAAACAAAACTAGGAAAGGTGCAGGAATGGGAAATAGGTGTATTCCAGAGCACTAAACATTTGGTAAAAATAAACAACATGACATTAGGAAAGGTAAGGTCATTAGGTTAAAATACACGAGTAACATCATTGCAATGAGTAGCGTAATCACAAGGTATAGTGAGTAAGTGAATTTGAGTGTAAAAAAATGGGTGAGGTTGGGTTAGGTGATTTTTTCAATGCCATAGGTAAGGCCATAGGTGGAGGAAAAAACATGCCCTAACTGATTGGATGGTTTCTTGTAGGCTATAAGCCGAATAGGTTAAGTGGTAAGGCTGGGTGCAAACTTGGGTAAGGCAAAAATGGTTTCAGGAAATAAAATGTAGTGATAAATAGTGTAAGGGACTCAAATAAGCTAACTGACACTGGTTATGGTAAACTGATGTTGATCAAGAGAAACAAACTATGGTACGCTAGGGTATATGACCAATACCGCTCAAGATAAACCGACGTTGGTCAATTCGGGGGTAGGGTAAAAATTAAAAATATATAGGTTACGGATTCATTTTAACTTTTCCATTTATATAAAACAAGAGAGAGAAAGAGTTTTCAACATTTTTCACGAAGAAAAGGATGAGGTTCTGTACTAGGCTAAGTTGAAGGTATTTGAGTGGCTAAAGGAGCTATTTGGATGGGTCAAGGAGATCATTCAGAGTGATTTGATTGGCCAGAGGACCAAGAGCTCAATTTGAGGCATGGTTGCGGAAAGAGGAGGCATTTGAGGACCACCAATTCAGATATCAGAGGTTCTAATGAGGAGGAGGTAGCGTGTTGAGGTAGGAATTGATCCTTGGTAGTGGTTTGTGATTAAAATTTGAAGTTAAAATGAAGAAATGGGGGTTAAAATTGAAAGTTTGAAATTGGGTTAAAATGAATGATTTTTGGTTAGGGAAGGGTGGAATGTAGGTTAAATAGGTGTAAAAATGAATTGGGGTGGGGATGAGGAGGGTTTGGGGGTAGAAAATCAGTTATTTTTTCAGTTTTTTGGAATTTGGGGGAGTTAATTTGGCATACCGACGTCTGTCGGTGAGATAGGTGACCAGTACTGGTCAAGGTGACCGATGGTGGTCACTGTGAAAATTGACCAAGGCCTAAATGGGCTAAAAATGAGAGGGTAAAAAAGGGAAGGGGCTAAAATGAGTTAGCCTAGATAGAATAGAGGTAGGTAAAGGTAGAAGTTGGTGGGTGTAGGGTAAATTAGGTAAGGATAAGTAGGTGGTTAGGGAAAAATTAGGTCAAAGAGTGCAAGAAGAATAGTGATCAAACAGAAGAATGGTACTTGACGAGGTGAGATAAAAGGTATGAGAGATCAGTGAAAAAGGTAGTAAAGGAGGTAGGTAAGTAAGTGTAGATTTGAGATAGGAATAAATAAATAATATAGGTAAGTATTTGACATTGGTGAATTGCATGGATGTAGGAATGACATCCATTGACAATGTAGGATAGGGTCCCAATATTATTTGGTGAGATGTTACCCAACATCATGGAGGATGAGTGGAATCACAAGCGAGAGGTTGGATTGGTTTGGATTAGGTGGTATCAATAGATCTGATGGGATCATAGTCTTATGGTTACTCTCATCGATAGATGGGATGTAGCGACCAACACATTCCATCTACCCATTAGTGAGATGATGATCACGTTGGAGGATGTATATCAGATTCTGTGGTTATCGATTGTTGGGGAGCCCATTTATTCAGTGTTAGCAGATGAGGATTTTGAGGCAATGATTACAGTATTTGGAGAGATGGTGAGTGACTTGACGGAGCACAAATCCAGTCTTGTATATGGAGCAATGTATGTTGCACACCCATAAGAGACTCGATTATCAGTGTTGATGATGGTATCGGTGGGGTGATATGAACTTCCACATTCAGAGGGTGGACGATTTCCTTGGTGTTTGATGGGAGTCTTACAAGTTATGTTATAGGGTCAAGTTTTTTTTACATAGGATCCTATATATCTAGTAGAGCTATAAAGGGATCTTTGGGCCTACCAGAGGATGCATCGATACAATATATGTTGTACGTACCTACTACACTACTGGGCGTACGAGCACATAGTGATTGTGCACCCACGGGGACTGACGGTAGAAGATTGACATCATGGTGAAAAAAGGGTTGGATACAGAAGATGGGTGGCAATAGGTGGTCATCCACGAGTGGAGGAGGTAGCATATAATGTGGATTACTACAGACGTCAGTTAGAGGGTTTGTATGACATGGGCATAGTTTGGAGACCTTATGTTGGTTTTATTACATATAGAGGGATGGCTCAGGAGTTACATGGGCTACAACTACTGAGGTAGATACATGGTAGGTGTTCCAAAGAGCCCAAGATTCTAGTTAATAGAGTAAGATGCCAATTCAGACTACATCAGTATATGCCACCACCATTACCATAGTACCATAGAGCTAATGTGAAGAGACCATTATCTCTTCCCCATCCTATAGACCCAGCATGGTAGGAGGAGGTGTCGGTTGATAGCAAACTTGATGATGCAAGGATAAATATAGCACATAGATAGTGGGGGAAGCAAAATTACTGGTAGCACCACCATGGTTAGGGAAGCTAGATTTGGTGACAATTATGGTGCAGAGAGATGCACTACAGGGACAAGAGACTTTTCTAGGTGTAAAATTCATAGCAGCACATGTGCAGGTGGCCACCTTGACAGGGTCAACTAGCATAGGCATAGGAACATCCTCCTACATAGGCTCCCATATGGGATGAAGCATAAGTAGCCACTTTATAGGCACATGTCATAGTTTTACAATGCCAGATGACCGTAGCCTAGGCATAGGTTGTGGCATTACAGGAATAGGTAGCCACACAGGTACAAGTGTAGGCACCAGGACTGGTACCAGAATAGGATCTCATTTTATAGGCACCAACACCTGGATAGGATCCCTTGGTATAGGCACAAAATCCATTATTGTTAGGGCATGGGTCATAGGTTGGAGCCAGGGTGATGGTGCCATCCCAGATAGTTTCCATGGCTAGGTTTAGGTATGCTCTGAATTAGGATTTTTATTATCAGGATCAACTGACCACAATCGGTATTGATTTCCCATCATACACTGAGCATAGGGCCCAATAGGAATCCAGTGAGAGGAATAGGTCCTGGAATCATAGTTCAGGTAGCATAGGGGTTCATTGGCCCCAGAGATAAGGTCAGGGTGAGCTTACCGGATCTCATAGGGTGGGCTCAGACGAGGGAAAGTAGGAGGAGATGGCGGGCATATATAGACACCTGAACGGTAGAGAGATGATGAGTAGATGGGCGATAGGGTTAGAGGAGGCTACACATGAGATCGTAGATGAGGGCCTTAGGTGGGGATGAGAATTTATGAGATGTGGTATCGTATTTTAATTTTGATATATTTATACCGGCCTATGTGCTAAAGAGTGCGAGATTGTACATGATATTTTTGGATAATTTGATTATTTATCCGTATATATATATATTGATACATATACACTCCCTTTTATATAGTTGATGATGATATTGGAGTTGTGATGTACTTGGTTTTATTTCTATTCTTATGTTTATTATGGAAACTAGGTGAGTTAGGCATGATGGAGTCAAGTATAGGCATGGTGGAGTCAGGAAGAGACATGGTGGAGTCTACATGTAGGTGTGGTGGAGTCTAGATGTAGGCATGGTTGAGTTGAAAATTTCCAAGTTAATGGTTTTATGGAAATGATGTGTTGTATGTAAGTTTTGTTTAAATTTCCAAGTAATTGATATCATGGAAATCTTAAATGATTCAGGTATGATGTGGTTGAGGTTATAAAATAGTAGGTATGATGATATTATGTATGTTTTGGGATATATTAATCTCCAAGTTATTGTGTAAATGGAAACCAAATAGGTTATAATGTTAATGTAAAGTGGGAAAATTAGTTTGGAGTAAAAGTGGTCGAGATAACCTCTAAGGGCCCCATGCCCTTGGAGTGCTGCATACATAGACCTGATGAAAAGGGGCATCACGATGATGTATTTCTCCCATAGGATAGAGAAGAATATGATGAGGTGGATGGGTAGGTTGGTAAATTTTAGGCATGATGGAGTCTAGGTCATTTAGGCATGGTTGCGTTGAAGTTGAATAGGCATGGGGTGTCTAGGTTGAATAGGCATGGTTGAGTGTTTTAATATGAGTTGATGAAAAATAGATAAGGAATGTTGAGGTAGGTGAAAGGAGAAGAAATACCATAATGTAGGGGTCGAAGGTTTATTCTTGTGTAGTAGAATCAATAAGTAAGAAAAGAGGTAGATAGTATAAGATGACAAATGCCTCATACTTGGCAAGGACCATAATGAGCTTACCAAGGATGAGCTTATGAACTTAAACCCCTCAAGGAAGTGCATGGTTAACTATTCTAAGGGAGAAGGAAGTTGCATGATCACGAAATGTCACATTTGTGGCACGTCTCTTGAGTAGGTAGAAGATTAGAAAGAAAATAAGGTGAGGTGAAATGGGTTGTTTAGCATAACCTTATTGTGAGATAACATGCCTCTTTTGAAAGATACCTAAAACCAAAATAGGCAAGTCCATGACGAAAAAATTGTATTTTTCTTGATTTTTTGTATTTTCTTTTTTCTTTTGTTTGATAGACTAATCGATGTGGGAATTCTATGTGGGATGAATATAATGACTTCTTGAGGTCTTTATGAAGCTGATCAATGCAGGAAGCTTCATAATTTTTTTTTTTATATTGCAGAAATAGTCTTATTTTTTGATAAACTATGTACAATATGGCTAGCTTTTTATATTTTTCCTTTGAAGGAGAAGACTATTTATAGCAAAAATATAGATAGATAGATGTCCTTTTTGAGGGATTCACTATTTTCCAGAAGTTTGACTCAAGGAGTTGAATTTGAAAATCCCATATATTACTTTAAAAAAAATTGGACTTTTAGGTCATGGGAAAGACTATAAAGGTGTATAGGCTTATTTTATGGAGGCAAAGCTATAACCTGCAAAATATTAACTATGAAAGAGAGGTTTTAAGTGACAAACAACCATGGGATTCCATCTTGAAAAGAATGAAAAGTATCCATGAGAATCATGCCATGAGTAGAGTCATGATACGCATATTGAAGATAAGGCTAAAAGGTATTGGTTAATCACATGATCCTTGTTTAGTCATTGGTCCTTAAAATAAGTAAGTGAAAGGTGAAGGTTGTTTACAAGGATGAGCATTTAATAGATAGAAGGTGATATAGTACTTGATTCAATAGTAGAATGGTCAAAGAAGCAAGGCATTGAGGGGCTTAGGTTTGGGTTTACCTTCGAGAGAGGATAAATGATAAGTACTTGATCCATAGGTTTAAGTGACAATGTAGGGTCCAAGCCAATTAGGAGAAAACTTTCCCCATTAAATTTTATTCACTTTTGTTACATGTTGATTTTCCTTCAGGATAAGGTCATCGAACTTGAAGATTCATTCAAGGATACATTTTTCATAGGCATGTTTGATACGTTTTTGATAGATTTGAAGGTGATCGAGAGCATTTAAATGCCATTCATCTAGAGGCTCAAGTTGGGCCAAACAATCTTGGCCAAAGTCATCATCATTTAGTATGTCTTTGAGTGAGATACGAAGTGATGGAATTTTTTAATTTGAGAGGTAAGACAATCTCTGTATTGTAGACCAAAGATAAAGGTGTAGCTACAGTGGAGGTATGAATACTGGTGTGATAAGCCCATAAGGAAAAAGGAATGTATGTGTGCCAATCCTTACCAGTATTGTCAACTACTTTCATAAGAATTTTGTTAAGGGTTTTATTAGTCAATTCAGCTTGGCCATTTTTTTGAGGATAATAAGGTGAAGAAAAACTGAGTTGATTGCCAAAGGTGTCATAGAGTTTATGTAGGGTTTTATTTTTGAATTGTTTTCCATTATCAGTGATGAGGTGGTGAGGAACACTAAAATGAAAAATGATGTGATGGTTAATGAATTAACAAATTTTCTTAGTTTTTGTAGAAACGAGACGTACGGTTTCCACCACTTTATTCTAATATTCTATTGGGGTGATGATCCATTGATGAAATTGAGAAGAATGAGGGTTAATCTCTCTGATGACATGCAAACCCCATTGGGAGAAAAGCCAAAGGTCTCTAGCAACCTGTAAGGCATGACTAGGGGTGTGGTGAAGATTAGTGTGTTGCTGAAATTTCACACAAAGTCTTATATAGTCATAACAATCTTGGTTTAAGGTTGGCCAGTAGTAGCAGAGGTGAAGAATATACTTAACAACAACAAGGCCACTGAAATGACCACTACAAATCCCCTCTTGAACTTCCTTAATGGTGTATGGGATTTTAGAGCTAGTTAGGCATCGTAGGAGGATATCGTCAAAGCCACATTTGTAGAGAAAAACCCCCATGATAATTGTTATCACTGAATCAAAACATCCTTTTATTTGTACAAGTGTGTGTGTGCTTGAGCTCACGGTGTAACTAGATAACATGGGTACTATCTCCAAGTTGTGGGACTTGCTACTTGAGATAGACCTCAAGAGAAAGTTGGTTCTTACTCCTAAACTACCTGCCACAATCTACTCTAATACAGGAAAAAATATCTTATCCTAATCTAACTTTCTAAGGGACTATTAACATTTTAATCTACCTTGAGAATTAGAGGTAAAGAGCAGTCAGGCAAATTTTTGAAAATCCTTTATAGGAGGAATTTTGCATAAAGATTCGAATATTCTCGAAGTCCAAAAATTCTGAAAATTTTCAGCTTTCAGATTTCAGAGATTTTCTATTTCAGAGTTTAAATGGCATGGGTTTGAAATTTGGTTCCAAATCTCTGAAGCCCAAAATTTAGAAAGTTCAAATTTTTCGACTTTCGGGCTTTCAGGGTTTAGATATTTTTCATTCAACAAATTGGTGTTTCTAATCTCGGAGTTTTGAAGTCCAAAATTCAAAAATTTTGAATTTTTGGACTTTTGGGCTTTTGGGTTTCGGAACTTTTGGTCACATTTTCAGTAAAACCCCTTTCAGACTTCGGGAAGTCCAAAAATCTGAATTTTCAGACTTTCCAGCTTTTAGGTTTCAAAACTTTCGGGGTCTTTTTGAGTTTTCCCCTTTCAGACTTCCGAAGTCTGAAAGTCTGAAAGTCTGAAATTTCAGACTTTCAGGTTTTGGAGGTTTCAGAAATTTTCATTTCTAATTCATTTTTCCGTCTCCCAATCTCCAAAATCCAAAACCCAAAAATTATGAATTTTTGGAATTTTGGGCTTTCAGGTTTCAGACTTTCAGAAATCCTTCGTGCATTTAATTTTTCATCAAACCCATACAGATCATATTTTTCGCCATTAATGTCGAGTTTTCTATTTAAACTGGGTTTTTTCTTATCATTTTTACCTGACACATTTTCTCTGACATTCCATTTTCTTGTACCTTTCAAATTCATTTTTTAGGTATTTTATATTTGGTTTAAGATCTCTTATTTTCATTTTTGTTTGTTTTCTTTGTTTCCTCCTTTGCATGCCTTTTGAAATGAAAAACTCATTGCCCACCATGTTTCTATGTTTGAAGTTTTCACAGGCATTCAAATTTTTCCAGGGTTCCTCTCAAATTTTTATCTCTCAGAGCTGCTCAATTTTTATAGATTCTGGAGATCATATTTTTTGGTAAAACCTTCCCCTCATTTCAAAGATCTAGAGGATTTTTTCTTTTCAAAATATCAAAACTGCTATCTTCTCTTTTTCAAAGAATATCATTTCGGAAGTCAAGTTTTCAGAAGTCTTTCGGAAGAGTTTCAAGTTTTTGGAACTCCTCATTTCAGAAATTTGGAACTTTCTGTTTCGAAGAAATTTTTCAGAAATTTCATCTTTAGAGAAATTTCTCAGAACTTTCATCTTCGAAGAATTTTTTTGGAAATTTCAGAGTTTTCTCTTCTAGAATTTTCAATTCAGGTTTTCGGAAGCTGATATTTTTTATGAATTTTGGACCTGTCTTTCAGAGTATTGCACTTCGAGTTTTAGAATTCTCTTTTTTAGGGTTTTTCAAACTTCAGTTTTTGTTCCGAAATATAGAGCTTAATGTCTACTTCTACATCAAAGGGGAAATAAAAGATGAAGTATTTATTTCTTGGAGTTGATCCTCACACCTACCTATCTTTCGACTTAAGGAATATAGGGGACACTAACCTAGGGAAAATTGATTTTCTAGATTTCTAGGGAAGAGTAAAGGCTCCGAAAAAGAAATCATGGATGCAGGCCATTTATAACAGTGGGCTTGCTCTTGCTACCAGTTTTACCACATCCATGCATTTCCTAAAGTTCATTTTAGCCATGACATCCCACTTTGAAAAATAATCCATGTCAGTCAGGGATGATGAAGATAAGGTAGTAATTTGTTTGGAGCCAGACTTCTTCGAAGATCTTCTCAAACTTCCCAACATTGAAGATTATGCCACAATTTCACTGGAATAAACAGTAGAACATTGGGACAAGGAAGAGGGAGTATACACAAAAATCATGATGAAAACTTATCTTACCAAGAGCTTCACCAAATTACCCAAAACCATGCATCGGTCGGACTTTATTTAGGAGGTTAGTGATCTTATTGTGCTACTAAGCAGAGTTTCAAGTCTCCCTTCTATAAAGGAATTCCAGGAATGGATGTTCTTGTACATCGCTACCATCAAGAAGAATAACGAGTTTATCCGATGGGGGGAGCATATTAGTAGCTCCATTTGCTATCAATTGAGCAAGGTGCTTTCCATAAAGAGCTTCTATATGACATCCTTCTTGGTTTATGCTGCCACTGCTATGGGAGATTTCTCTGGATTGAATACTAAAGGTATTCGTAACACCTCCCAAATTTATGATTTCTATCCACAGCTCACACTGAGTGAAGGAAGAAAGCATTTTCAAAGGGTCAATGATGCCTTCTTTGTGGTTATCCTCTACCATTTTGACAAGGAGTTATACAACCGAAGGATTTATGATGAAGCCTTCAAGGAAGTGCATGAGTGGGGAGCCATCTATTTACAGTTCCCTACATTCACTTACATTTGGGTTCTAGGATTTATATGTGGCCCCCAAAAAATTCCAAGGTGCCCCAATGATAAATGGGTTTTACTGGAGTTGGTCCAACAATTGTTGGATTATCACCAAATTTAAAACAAACACCATAAATCAGGAATGCACTTCCCTATTTCAATTGGTAGATATACCTACCTGAATATTCATAAGGCCAAAAATGTGTATGTAGAATTGGCCAAAGTGACCTTGCAAACCTTTCATCCAAAAACTAATTTTGATTATTGGGGTAAATTGGTGAAACAGGCTGGTCTAGTGCCCACGTGCCTAGGTTGGAAGATATTTGGATTCATTGTCGGGATGAATACATCGTCTGACAAAGGGATTATGAGAGGTTGACCTTAGATGAAATTTGGCAGTTTGGTTTGGCTGATGTCCCAAAGGATGCACAAGATAATGATGAAGTTTTAGATGTGGCATACAAAAATGATAATATTTCCAGTCAACCATTGCCCTAGATTGATTGGTATGTAGAAGAATGTTGCAATACAAAGGAGAGGGCAGGGCCCATTCTACAGAGAACTTACAGTTGGTTGGCTACTTTGGGAATTTCACCCAAGGGAGAAGAACAACCTACAAGTACAGAGGCCCCACCAACCATGAGCCAATCAACACCCACAAAGGTGAAAAGGTCAACCCAAAAAACCCATATGACTCCCAAAAAGATTTCATTTGTTATTGGTGGCTCATCTCTCTCCAAGGATCCTATTTCCAAGGTCATGTCTCCTGCAACACCTATGACAGAAGTGGTTAAAGTCAGTGACTCCCCTAGCATCTCACAAGATCCATCACATCTGCTTCCCCCTCCATTGTCACTTACAATATCAGCTCCTTCCACTTCCACAATCATTTCTTCCTTCCCATCTCCTTCCATGGCCCAGGTTTTCTCATCCCTTCCAGTTCTCTCAGCTGGAGAAACTATCAGGTCACCCATTTCTTCTTCATTTCCCTTAACACTTCCATTTCCCTCCACCTCATTCCCAAGCATCATTTTATCAACTCCTACAACTGTCCTTACATCCACCCTGTCTATCATGGCCACTTCTACCAAAATACCAACTAATGTTTCTAGTGCTCTTGCCATATCTAATGTTTCAGGTATCGAATCTACTGACCCAGTTTCATTAGCATTAGCTATTCCTGAATGGTTGTTTAGAAAGACTAAAAAGAATAAGAAAAAGGTTCCTCTAGGAGATGTCATAGATCTCAGTGTATTGGATCAGATGCCCAAAATATAGGACAAGAGGCCAAGAACTTTTTCAAGTCTAATAGTGAATCCATCTAGAGAGATAATTGTAGAGGTTGCTACCCCCGTTGAGGGAAACAATAAAGAGACAATTACTGCGGTAGATTATTGACTCTCTTGATTTTCATTGGGAAGAGCTACTCATGAAGGATCCAAAAAATATGTACACACCGCTCTCAGGGCTCTGCTGGAAAAATATGAAAAAGATAAGGCCACAAAAGATGAGCTTAAACTAAAGGTCGAACATATCATTTCATTGTTACGCAAATTAACCCAACTGAATACATCCACCAAAGTCTCAACCACTACGGCCATGATAGTTTCTTCTACCATCGATGAAATTTATTATCATGAGCTCGAGAAGCTAGGCTAGAAAGGGAGATCGGTAAATGGATGGATTGAATGCATATTGCAGGAAGCTAATCCCTTAATCAAGGAGGATGTCGAAATATATAATGATCTGCAGGTTGGGAAGGCTGTTATTTACAAAATGGATGAGGCTTTTTCTGAAGATAATAATAATCTGAATTTAAATTTGGCAACATGGAGTGAGATCAGAGAAGAAGACCCCGACTTTCTTTTTCAGGAAGAGGTGATCGATGATGCCTCAAAGTTATTTGAATACCAAAAGGCCATGGAATTCTGGTGCCAAGTATTGTAGGATTTGATTAAGAAATTGGAAGATAAATGGGTAGAAATCACGGATGCCCTGAATGACATCTCTGAAGAGTTTGATATTGCTAATTACAAATTTTTCAATGAAAACATCGATGCTCTTCCTGAGGATCAAATTAAGGAAAATTTCAAGGATTTGGTGAAGCATGACGATGAGGTCACTAAAACTTTCAGTGGTGACTCCATTGACCATTTGGTCTTGTGCCAAAATTTCATAGGGAGGTAGAAGAAAGTTACTAATAAACTTTGAAGAGTGCCAACCAAGATCACAAAGGAGATCAAGACAACAGATGTAGTGAATCACTATGAATGTGGCCCTGGAGATGAATATATATAGGGAATCATCAAGCACTTTGTTGAGTATAAGCACCGAATGGCTGTGTGGGAAGGAGAACAACATAAAATTGCAGGAGAGGAAGGTGTAGCTGAACCAAGCCAAAGCTGAGAAGCCATGGAGGGTCATATCCAAGATCTAGATCAGTTACAGGGTTCATCGAGTCAAACCCTTTGCAACAAATTTACTATTTTCATGGGAGCATTTTCCATTAATTTAATGACATTTCTATTTTTAGAAAAAATTTAGTTAAGGGCCTAGTTGTAATGGATCAGCCTAAGAACTTATAAATTAGTGAATACTTCAAGTTAGTAGAGATAGATTATGTTTTGAGGGAGGTTTCTCTTCAATTTTGGAAGAGTACTTGAGAGAATTATAAAAAAAATTTAATTGTATTTAGAGTTATGCCTTGTAATTGGAAATTTGATTTATTATGTTAAATCGTTAATCAATGCATACCTTGTGAATTTATGATTCCTTAGTGTGATTGATTATCTTAACTTTATTTCAGGTTATCTATTTCATGTTGTGAAGGAATAATGTGATTATCTTTTATGTCAGTTGTGAAAACCTTGTTTCTCCTTTTGTATTAAGTTATGTCATCATTATCCCTAATTGCAGAAATAGATGTTTAACATATGCATGTGTTGTTTCCTCATGATAAATTAATTGCGTGTTGAATCCAATTCAATCTATCCTTATGTTTTCTTAAGTTTAACGAAGGAACGTATGCCTCTACTTTGTGGTATTTTGTACCATTTCGAGTTGCGATAGGTGAAGGTGGTTAATGATGCAAGCATCCCCCCACACTAACCCTTATAGATATTAAACATCCCTTAATCTGGTACATCACCACCCTTAATATAGTTTCATTTCTGTAAAATTTCTTTCCTTAAAACTCATAAAGATGTTATCTTAGGATTAGATGGTCATTCTATTACACTAGGAGTAGTAAGGCATTTAGGTTAGGAAGAGGAAGTTGGCCTTCTCTGGAGGTTCACCTTGATCCCAAGTCCCATAACTTAAGAAGTGATCCCATGTGTCCCAATCACACTGAATGTCCTGTTCACATTTTCGTCATTTGAAGGGTGCAGTGATTTGGTGAAAATAGGGACCAAGGAGAGAGAGTGCATGAAAATAAATCCTACACTAAAGCGGTGATACACCAGAAAAGGAGGAAATGGGGATAAATTTCCAATGTGTGAAAAATATAAGAAAAGTGCATACTAAAAGGGGTGATAACATTTCTTGACAGTCTAACAAATGCATTCACAACAAAGTTTCAAACATGCACAATGATAATGAATCCCTATAAGAGCATGAATAGACACAATATATTTGTAATGAGTTTGAAAGGGAAAGAAGAATGCAAACCAACCCATAAAGGGAAGATACATCCACAAACTTGCATCTATTGCTTCATTGATATGCACAATTCAATCTATTACAAAATAAGGTCTTGGATCACCATGTAAGGAGTCCACTACAAGGGCTTGTATCACATTGGCTTCACAAAACAAATTTGATAGAGTTTTGCTACTCAAAATTATCTCCCCCTTACAATGAGCCCAACACTCCAATTTATAGAAATCTGAAAGGAGAGAGAGAGAGGGAAAAATGAAAATCCCGAAATCTATCCTCCCACCACTTGCAAGATGTCATACATGAAGTGAAATGATGTTTTTTTTCTTGCAAAAGGCCCCCCATACTACCCCATAACTTACAACAGTGAGAAATGTTTGTCCATGGTTCATTGAATGCATCTCAACTACCAAAAAACACTGTTCTAAACATGGGCACGTTTTCTACAAAATCACCAACTATTCCTCATCAAATTTCATATTTCTTTATTGTTTTGAATTGGTCTCAGAACCATGATTCCAACGGTACCAATTTATGTGTTTTTGTTGAGAATTGCAAAAGATATGGAATTTTAAGTGTAGGAAGTTGTTTTGGGTCTACTAGGAATTTTCTATCATTTAACATGAACGAGCATTTAATTTATCAAAGTTAGAGATGTTTCCTTTATTTTATAAATTCAAATTTTGTAAAAAATGGAGCTCTGGGTCAAAAGTTACGACCATTTGAATTTCAGGAGCTCGGGCATCAACTTTTCCTCTGTATTGTGGTTATTTCACCTTTATGGAAAATGCATCTCCCAGCAGCACTTGGACTGGGTGGGATTCTTTCCTCCAAAAAACCCAATTCCTTCTTGGTGCAGTGATTTTAGGTTTGGATGTCCTAGCTGTCCTGCCATTGACTGGGTCATGAAGGACGTTAACTTCCGCTCCACCTGCATTGCTTTTTGATTGGCTATTTCAGCATACACTATTTGGCTATTTTGGCTATTTCAAGTTCTGATTGTCCCACTATCCTGTGGACAACCTGGGACAAAAATATCTGACTTTACCACTTTACACAAGGTTCGGCCATTTCAGATTTGCGGGTCCCAACTGTCCTAGTTGAACTTGTTTGGCTTGGGACACTTTTTCCAAAAAAACCTACAATACATTATTTCCTTTGCAAATCAAACCTGAACTTGGTACAATGAACCTTGATATGATCTGCACTAGTACAATCCATAGCCTCCAGACCCACTATGCATTAAAATAAGCCCTTGACTTCATTTTTTTCAGATTTTTGAAATTTTCCTAACTCTTTGAATTTTTTCCTTGGATGGGGAAGTTAGAGAAGAGATAAAAGGACCCCAAAAGACTGATTTTTGGGCCTCGAACCAATTCTACTTGGTCAAGCCTGAAGAAACTATGTAGGTTATCCAAATTTACCTTGAGGGATAAATTCAGGATAACAATAACATAGGGAGAGACACTTTTAAGAAAGGCTCTTTGTCCATTACAAGTAAGATCCTGAGGTAAAATTGAAAGGGATGGGTAGTAGGTAAACTACTTATATAAAATGTCATGTGGGTCTGTTTCAATTCTTCCTACAAAGTTAATGTCTTAGAATAAATAATATGGTGATTGCAACCATTGTACTATGACAAATATTTTTGAGTTAGAAGGAGAAGCGGGTATTTAAGAGGAAAGGAATGCAATGGTATCCATGAATTAGTTAGTGGAGCACATAGTGGTTTGAAGTTCATAATGATCAAACGTAGTCAAAAGTATGTCGAAATGACGTTTATACTTTTGAAGTATCTCATTACAACACTGATATAAACCATTGACTTGGTTCATAACTAGTTGGGATTTTCCAAAGATATTAATTTATTTAACATTTAAGGTTATAGAGGTCTTAAGACCTAACACGAGTTCTTCGTATTTAGCAACATTATTAGTATAATCAAAATCTAGTTTGAAAGATAATGGCATAGGATCACTATTAAGAGGAATAAGGATGAACTCTATGTCATCCCCATGTTGACATTTAGACCTGTCAAAGAATAAGGTCATCTGATAAATGGCGTCATCAAGGAAGAGGGTACCGATGGATTCACTAGGGAAATCGAAGTTAGAGGATTGATTTCTTGAAAGAAGTGCATTTGTAAGTTAGTCAGCAATGTTTTTTCCTTTAATATAATTTTTATGGACGAATTCAAGATCTAGGTCTACAAGAAGCATGAGCTAACTTGTAACACATTGGTGTTGGTAATGCTTAGTGTACATGTAATGTAAGGGGTCAGTATTGGTGAAAAAAAAGGTTTTATGGTTGAGTAGGTAATGGAAAAGATTAGTGGTGACAAATACTAAGGCTAGGAAGATTTTTTTGGCATGAATATATCTAGTCTCATATTCTAAAAGTGTATGGCTTATATAATAAATTGTTTTCTCCCTATGTTGCTCTTAGCGATGAGAGAACATGGCACCTAGGGAATGATCAATGGCAAAAATGTAAAGGTAAAATGGTTGTTCATCCTTAATTAGAATTATCACAGGTGTTTGGAGGAGGTATTGTTTTAAGCCATCGAAGGCATTGCGACATTCATCATCCCATTTGAAGGAGACATCCTATTTGAGAATATGATGAAATGGATGGTAGCAGTTGCAAAGATGAGAAATAAAATGACAAATATATTGCAACCTACCTTGCAAACTACAAATTTGACGAAGGTTAGTACGTGGAGGAATCTTGAGAATAGCCTTGATTTTAGTGGGATCAACATCAATGCCACATAAAGAAATGATAAAACCAAGGAGATTTCCCGAGAGAACATTGAATACACACTTCTTAGGTTGTGTTGGTCATTCAAACATGCACCCATGTCTTGGATCCAAAATGGCTGAGCTTTTTGAGAAAATAATGGAATTTTCCCCAAGTTATGGGACCTTACGCACTTGGGATGAATCTCTAAAGAAGACTGATTCCTCTATCTATTTCTACTGTTACTGCTACTCCTAGTGCTGAAAGGGAAATCTAAGCTAATAATGTAAAGGGACTAGGTATGGAAGGATAACATTAAAGGAAACTACACTAAAAGGAGATAGCACCATAAAAAAAGGGATGAACACTATTTGTTCTTAGTGCAAATGAAAGGAAATGCATGAAAGAAGGCTAGGCACGTGTATCACGAATTAAAATGTATTTACCATATCAGTTTTAATGAACATAACTAAATAGGGAAATGCAAGGGACGTAGAATGGCACAATGAGAACACAATGCAAAAGAAAAGGAAATAAGAAGGAATGAAAACATGCTAGGATAGATAAT
The DNA here is from genome assembly GCA_019776745.2 of Taxus chinensis. Taxonomy (NCBI): domain Eukaryota; kingdom Viridiplantae; phylum Streptophyta; class Pinopsida; order Cupressales; family Taxaceae; genus Taxus; species Taxus chinensis. Next base: position 299,332,200 of record CM034151.1, read on the forward strand.
AGTTACAAAACTATGCTTCTATTACTTCCAGAAAAGCACAGAGTTGTTTCAAATGGTGGAAGAGGCAGATATCCACATGCAAGAACCAGATCCAGAGGTCTGCAACTCAAAATACAAAAATATGAATTCCTTAGCAAAATGCATAATTACAAAAAGTATGAATTCCTTAGGAAAATGCATAAGGATTCAAAGTATCCAACATTAATAGTTAGCCCAGCTCTTACATTTATAGATGAATCCATGGAAGAATAAAAGAAGAAGGACGAAAAACCTAAATTTGAAATAAAACCACCAACAAGAAGCATTCAATGCATATAAATTTACATGTAAATTTTTCAAATACATTTCCCCAAGTTTGATTGGCATGTTGGAGAAGGAAGGAGGGTGGATCATACCAAATTGGGTGGTTGGAGTAATTAGATCTACTCATTAATAGCTAGAAATATGTTTTCCCATTTCTTATCTACTAGGTCTGCCAAGAATTTGAATTTAAATATTTAGCACTCTATCCTATGTCAGTAGCTTTTTGACAAGTCAAGGTATGCACTGATTGGAGCTTTGTTGTAAAAGATATGGTTTTTCAGAAGATTTAAGACTCAATTGTGCATGTAAGACATATGGCACACGTGGATTGGCTAAAAGGAAAACCAACTGCGCAAATGTTCTTGTAATTTTTTCCATGTATCATTCATTGATTTGTTACAAAGATTTAACACCCTGTTGGTGTACTTTGGTTGTATGTGCATGGAACCACCTGTATTTCAAAGGATGACCTGGCACAAAAAGGTGCAAAGGTATGCACACGGAATAAGGTAGAAGGAATGCATGCACGACGTGCATTGGGAAATGAGGAAAATTGGTTAGTGGAGAATGAATGGTCAAGGAACAACTATTACAAGATAATGTGCATGGGGCACAAGAAGACCAGGGACTTAGTTGATTGAAGTAAGTGTGAGGTGCATGTGCAGGGTGAAAAAGATGCTTAGGAAGAAGGAAAATGTGTAGAAGCTGGGTGTAAGGGAGGATTGGAGAAAAGAAGAAAATGAAAGTGGCAAGGGAGAAAGGAAAGCATGCAAGGGCGCGTGAGTAAAATAAGGGGGGTGATAGAAAAAAAATGCAACTAAGGGAATGTGCCAAGTGAACTTGAGCACTCGTAACCTTTAATGAAGAACTCAGAGCCAAAATATGTATACGAGTTACCCAAGTAACTAGGAGAGTTATTTGGATAAATGTTTTGGTGAATTTCGGGGCCATCTTCCTACTAGAAGAAGAAAATTGGTAGCCTAGAGCATTCATTGGGCATGGTGTCTACTATGTAATCATGAAAGTCTAATTTGTAACTTTGAAGAACTACCCCTAAAGTCATTTGAAGGATCATTTCTTGACTCTATTCTGAATCTTGTAAGCTGCTGGAAACTGATAGAAGAAGATCGACATCCTGGAAGTAAAAGAACTGGGCATGTGGGAAGCATGCATGAAGAAAGAACTATGTACAAACAAACAATTTGTGCACAAGGAACTTGGAGGAATTGATACTACTCTACTATATACAAGGTGATGCATAAAACTTAATGGAAGGGTTTGAGATAGATCCCATTTACTGGGATTTGTAGCATGCCTCCATTAGGATGAGTTAACTCAAAAGAGTTAGCCTCTTTTCACAAACTGATGATGTATGGGCGACTCCAAAGTGCATCAAACTTTGAATGTTGCCATGGTTTAGCTATGTCAGCATCCAACTTCAAAACCAAGTCCCCAACTTTGAAATCTTGAGGCATATCCTTTCTATAAAACCATTTATTTGTTGCTTGTTAATGTTATTCTATCTTTTTCATGATAGATTTCCTTTATTCTTCAAGATTAACTAGTTATACCATTATGATTTCTCTTTGGTGTGTGCCTTCGAATCCCAGTTGTTGGGCAAGCGCTAATGAGTTCAACTCTAGTGTAAAGGAAGGTAAGCTCCTTGCCATAGAAAAACTTGTAAGGAGAAGTTCCTACAACCTTTTTAACTATGATTTTTTCCCCCAATAGTGCACACAAGAGCTTTATATGCCATTTTCTTTGGTTGATGTTCATTATGTGCTTCATGATCCTTATCAAGTTCTTATTTATTGACTTTTCCAAACCATTACCTGGAGGGTAGTAGTTGGAATAAGTATTCGGATAGATGCCTAGATTTCAAGCCCAAATAATGATTTTGGTCCCAAGGAAGGATTTTGTATTATCAGAAACAATGGTTTGAGGAACGCCAAAACTTGTGACTATACCTTTGAGAAAAACCAAGATAACTGACTCATTTTATTCCTTGAGCGCAACAACTTTTGTCCATCTCATGAAGTATTCTATGGTTGTCAACATCCATTTGTTTCCAATTCTCAAAGGCAGGTTGATCATACCTATGAAATCAATACCCCATTGTGCGAAAGGCGGATCTACTTGGATTGGTCAGAGGGGAAGAAATTTCAATCTCTTCTTACCTACAAATAAAGTGTATTCCTTGCATTTCATTACCCACTTATGTGCATTAGCAAACAGGGTAGGAAAAAAGATACCTTCCATTATGATCTTCTTTGTTGTAGTTTTGGTAGAGAAGTGTCCACTAGAGAATCCATCGTGAAATTATTCTAACACTTTTATAGTCTACACGTGATTGATACACCTTAACATCACACCATCAAGATTCTTCTTGAAGATAATTCCATCAATAAAAACATAAGGGATAGATTATAACCTCAGATGTCTTCTCTTTACTTTGTTTAAACCAGGAGGGTATGTACCCTTTGAAAGGAATGTGCTCATGTCCTTCATCCAGCCACACATGCCAGGATATCTACTATGCTCAATTTCTACACACGGAATATCCTTATCTACAAATAATGAAGTCTCGGCTTCATTTTTTTCATCCTCAGTGAGTTTCTTGCAAAGTGTGCTACCTCTTAAAATTTTTGCAGATTTGATAGTCACATTATATTCCATGATATTGGTCATCGATCATGCTCTCTTTTAACTAATTTATGCTCCCATGATGAAGTATCTAATAGAAGAATGTGATATTAACACCTTGATATGATTTGTAGCGAGCATACTCTTGAATTTCTTAAGTGTGCGCATGATGGAGAAGACTTGTTTCTGCATGTGAATGTATTTTAATTCATAATCCTTCAGCATCTGGCTAAAGAAAGTAACTATTTGTTCCAACCCTTGTTCATTTTCTTGTGTTAGGACAATGACACTCGCATTGGTGCCATAAATGTAAAGGATAAAATCCCTAGATGAATCTAGGTTGATGAGTGTTGGCACATAAGGAATTTATTGCTTGATTTTGTTAAAGATTTCTCTTCCTTCTGCTGTCCATCTGAAGGTTATGTCCTTCTTGAGCATTAGGGTGATGGGTCGGACCAATCCTACAAAGTTAGGGATAAAACGCCTAACAAAATTGATCTTACCAAGGAAGGACTGTAAGGCCTTATTGTGCACTGGAAGGGAAAGGGCTAGGTTGGCTGAAATGTGCTCAGGATCAATTATGATGTCATCCTTTGAAACCACATGGGCCAAAATCTTTCCCCGCACCACTATAAAATTACACTTCTTGGGGTTAAGAGACACCCCATACTTTCTACACCTCTTAAAGAATTTCTCTAGGTGTGCCATATGATCTGCACTCTACTTTGAGAAGACCATTATATCATCAAGGTAAACCAATATGAAATCATTTATGTAAACTTTTAAGGCAATATCCATGGCGAGCTGAAATGTGGTGCCCATGTTTGACATAACAAAGGGAATTTCTTGATATTCATATGTTCCCTACTTGGTTGTAAACATTGTTTTGAATTGATCCTCTTCCTTGACTAGGATTTTATTAAAACCCGAATACCCATATAACATTGAGAACTATGCACTATCCACAGTCTGAAGAATCTTCTCCATTGAAGGCAAAGGATAATGATCCTTTAGAGATGCCTTGTTTAAATCTCTGAAATCTACGAAGAGTATGATTTCACCATTTTTTCTATGCACTAGAACTATATTTACGACCTAGGTAGAGTACTTGATGGGAAAAATAATCTTCACCTCAATGAGTTTGGATAATTCATTTCTCATGAGCGGATCTATCTTTGGATTGACTGGTCACTACTTTTTTCTGATAGGATTAATGTGAGTATCAAGGTCAATGGAGTGTTGACCAACACTTGGATCAAAACCTTTAAGGTCTTCATACTCCCATGAGAAGATATGGCTATATTTTTAGAGAGAGAGATGAAGGTCTTCTTTTCTTTGTGTGCACAAGCTTTATTGAGTAGCATCTCCTTTTCAATCGTAATAGTGACTGGGGAGCAGTCTTATTACACTACACGTATATGTTTTTCTTAACCCTTGAACTCACCATCAGGGCTAAACATTTTCTTTATGGTGACCAACCCTTTAGGAAACTTAATTATCTTTAGCTGTATTACTTGGTCACCATAGATTTCATGCAAATCAGCTTGCATGTTTGATGAGAACTCAACCTCATTCTGGATGAATTGGATGATCTATGCGTCACTTTCAAACACTTTCCATCTGGTATTATTGTCTATAATGGATGGTTTGATATCCATATTAATGTGTTGAGTGTTTCCTTTGAAAAATTCCTCAGAAGGAGAAAATTACGAACCAAGGGAAACCATTTTCTAAGCTTCCTTGTTCATTTTACGTTGAACCACCTATAAATTTAGAGCATCAAAGATCTCAAGGAGGTCCTAAACTCTATGTTTATAATCTTTTAGAATCTTATTATATTGCTAGAAATTTTTGGTGACCTGATGGATAACCAACTTTGTATCTCCAAATATTTGCAATAACTTAATGTTCTTATTTTCAATAATGAGAATACCATGCACCAACACTTCATACTTTGCCCCATTATTAGAACAAGTAATTTGCAATCTGTGTGTGAAGAATAATTTCTCTTCCTTATGGGAAATGAGAACCACTCCTCCCATGCCATTTTTTCTTTTGGAACCATCAAGATATAAATTCCATAGACCAGGTTCAACTTGTCCTTTCTTGAGCACATGCAGGAACATAACTTAATCTTCAAGAATGTAGTAAGTACCAAGCCCAGTTTGATAAGCTTCAAGTTCTTTGGCATATGGATCAAATTTATGGTCCCTCTCTACCCACTCATCAAGTACTAGATCATGAAGAGAGGGTGGAAGAGGATTATCTTCAGGAAATGAAACTTATTCTTCTTGAATTAGATGGTTGACTTAGAGAGGGGCTGGTACATATGACTCTACATGATAGGAAAATATGGTCTCATCTTGTATGGTAAACTAGGTACCATACCTTGTCTTGAGTAACATATGAGACCAATTAGAAGACAAGTAACTACCGACTTTAGAAGTGAAATATCTTGACATACATAAGGCAAACAAGGGAGGGAGGTCAATGATTGAAACATCTTGAGTTATTATCAGACTTGGACATGCATGAAGGGTTAGCTCAAGATCTTTGATGATCCTTAGAGTAGTGACAATTTAACCATCAAGTTATAGGACTCCTTTATACAAAGGGATATACCTAAGACCCAGGACATCAACTATCTTCTTGGGCATAACAGAGGTACTAGTGCCTGAGTCTATCATATAATTATGCACTAGGTGTTTTCCTATGATCAAGGACATAGAGAAGGGTGGGGTTTTAACTAGATTACTTACTTTATTCTCCTATTCTTGTAAGATGTTGATAGAAGCTCATGATTTTTGCACAGTTGAATTAGCGCGCAGAAGTTACGCCAATGCTTCATACAATAGGTCCTGTTGAGATGGAATGGTCAAGGCATCCCACATGGTGACATTTATATTTGACCTCTTCATTTGATTAACGATGCTAAATGGAAGACCCCTTATTTTTTTCATTTAGGTAACAACATCCCTTCTTGATTGTTCAGGTGTGGAAACATGGAATTTAGCTAAAGCATACGCTTGAAATACCAAAGGAGAGGTGCACGCCACTTTAGAAGGAGATTTATGTGGATCCTTAGGTATCTGAGAATTTTTACTACTAGATTCCTTGATTGCATCTTTCTAATTTTCAAGGTCGTATTGTGTTGTTGGAATTATGACCTATGCGCCTGACTCTAGCATTCTCTTCTTTGTATCTAGTGTTGTCCACAACTTGGGCATAAAGTCTTCTTGTATCATCTGTTGTTTGGTTGATTACATAGAATTCCTCAACGCTAAAGAACATCAAATTAGCCTTTGGAGGAGATTTTGTCCTTCCTTGGTTATCTGCTTCAGTGGCACTTATTGAAGGCTCACGTGTGGAAGCATTTTGGATCATGTAGGCTTGGTCATGTGCAACATTGACACAGTAATATTGACTTTAAGGCATGTTGTAAGGGAATCACCATTCTGACTCTTGCGACAAATTGTTCTAAACTGTAACAAGCACCCGACTTGCAATGGGTGCTCGAAGAGAGGGCATGGGAGGAAAATCTTATAAGGGAAGATGTGCACTAGCATATGATCTATCATTCTACTATTTTGGGATGTATCTTTAGTTTTATATTGATTCCACCAAGGATGATTACTTTGGCCATGCACCTAATTAGAACTGCCTTTATAGGCTTGTGCCTATTGTTTCTCTAATGATATGACCTTGTTTGATAAATTTCTAATCAGGGTCTTCAATTTTTCATCTTAATGTTGTTGTGATGGAGAGTAGGATGTTGATGTAACAGATTGTGCACTTCTCTCAGGAACAAGAACATGAGCAACTAAAGTTTGGGGTGCTTGTGACATTTTTTGGGAACAAGAGCATAAGCAATCTAGGAGATATCTTTCCCACCTAAATAAGACTATTTTCTTCCCTTACTGCAATTTTATAAGTAACTAGTAAATTCCTACCTCCCATGGATTGAATTATGACTGAGATATCGATGTTCAACACCTTTAGATAATACAGAAAAGCATGTTGTGTTGTAGGTCTTACCACAAGAGGGATTCTATCCTAAGTCTTCTAAAACCTGATGTTGAAATTAGTCATCTACTCACTGGGCACCCTCCTTGTTGTGAGTTGCTCCACCAAATATAGGTGATTTGTTTTATCTTCAAAATAATTTCAAAGATTTTTTCCCAACTCATCCCAGGTGGAAATAGATCCAAGTCTTAATCCTAAATACCATTGAAGCACTTTACCTTTGAAAGAGGCTACAAGTAGCTTGACTGCTACATCATCATGTGTGATAAAATAGAGTGAACACACGTTTTCTGAACCTAGACATGCTCATGAGGGGTAACTTGATTCTCACTTGTAAAGTATGGGATACTTTTGAGTGAGCCATTTGAGATAACATGTTGCACATCAACAACTAAGGGAATTCCTCTGGTGAAGTTAGAAAAGTTCCTTAGTGGAGGACGTGGTTGATGCACCATTATAGGGTGCACAGGTTTTCTGTTTTGAGGAGGAGTTGAATGGGTGCGGTGCACTAGAGATGGATATGTGCGCATAGAATTCCTGGAACAAAATATTCTTGGGGATAGCTGGAGGTATTCAAAAGAATCTTCAGCTGCTGTACTTCTTCGTATATGCACTCTTCTCATGAAAGGTGCTTAGGGCTACTAAAATAGAGATTTGAAAGTGTTGAGAGTCTCAAGATGTGTTGAAATGAGCCTCCAAAATCTGAAATACTAAGTCCATAGATCAAAACTTAGCAATATGAAATATAAGATTTCAATTCTTGTCCCACCAGGCATGCCAATAATTTTTGGTTGTTTAAACATGCACCCAAATTTTTTATCTAGAAGGGATGAGCTATTTAAGACAACAATGGAACCATCCCCAAGTTGCGGGACTTTGGGCACTGGAGATGGATCTCTAGAGAAGGCCAGTTCCTCTATCTATTTTTACTTCTACTACTACTCCTAGTGCTAAAAGGGAAAACTAAGCTAATAATTCCAAGGGACTATGGATAGAAGGATAAGATGAAAGGAAATTACACTAAAAGGTGATAGCACAAGAAAAAGAGGGATGGACACTATTTTTTATGAGTGAAAATGAAAGGAAATGCATGAAATAAGGATAGGCACATGTAACATAACTTAAAACCTATTTACCAGATAAGTTTCATGAAACAAAACTAAATAAGGAATTTCAAGGGACGTAGAATGGAACAACAAGCACACAATGTAAAATAAAAGGAAATAAGAAGGAATACAAACACGTTAAGACAAATAATATTCACAAAAAATGTTTCTATTACTTTCAGAAATGCACAAAGCTATTTACAATGGTGGAAGAGTCTGATATCCACATGCAAGAAATAGATCCAGAGGTCTGTAACTCAAAATACATAAAATATGAAGTCCTTAGAAAAATGCGTAAGGATTCAAAGTATAAAACATTAATAATGAGCCCAACTCTTACATTTATAGATGAATCCATGGAAGACAAAGAGAAGAAGGAGGAAAAACTTGAATTTGAAATACAACCACCAATAAGAAGCATTCAATTCCTATAAATCCACATGTAAATCTGTCAAATATGTTTCCCCAAGTCTAATTGGTGTGTTGGAGAAGGAAAGAGGGTAGATCATACCAAATCAGGTGGTTGGAGTAATTAGATGTACTAATTAATTCCCAGAAAGACGTTTTCCCATTCCTTACCAGGTCCTCTAAGAATTTGAATTTAAATATTTAGCACTCTAGCGTATGTCAGTATATTTTTGAAAATTACAAGAGTGCGCTGATTAGAGCTATGTAGAAAAATATATAGCTATCATAAGATGTCATGGTCGGCTACGCATGAAATACGCATGGTGCGTGTAGATTAGCTGAAAATACGGAAAAATATGCAAATATTCTTATCCTTTCTACCATGTATCATTCATTGATTTATTTCAAGGATTCAACACTTTTTTGACGTGCTTTGACTGGTTGCACGTGAAACCATCTGCATGTCAAAGGATGACTTGGCATAGAAAGGCACAAAGGAGGGCGTAAAGGTATGCACGTGGAAGAAGGCAGAAGGAAGGAACGTGTGACGTGCATGAGGAAAAGAGGTAAAATGGTGATTGGAAAACAAATTGTCAAGGTGCAAATATTACAAGATAATGTTCAAGGTACGCGAGAAGACCAGGGACTTAACTGATATAAGTAAGTGTGAGGTGCACGTATAGGGTGAAAAATTATTTTAGGAAGAAGGTGAATGTTTAGAAGGTGGGCACAAGGGAGGAGTGGAAAAAAGAGAAAAATGAAAGTAGAAAGGGAGAAAGGAAAGTGCAAAAGTTCATGTGAGTAAAAAGAGGGGGGCTCCAGAGGAAAACTATAACCAAGGGAATGTGCCAAGTGAACTTGAGCATGCAAAACCTTTAATGAAGATCTCAGAGCCATAATATGTATACAAGTTGTCCGAATAACTAGGAGAGTTATTTAGATACCAAGTTGAAGGTGAATGTAGTGTTTGATGATATGGTCAAAGAAAAGCTTAAGGACTACTAGGTGTTTAGCCCAATGTTTGGATTTAGCAAGAAGATCATTGACGTAATCTTCTAATATACTATGCATGATGTCGTGAAAGATATAAGTCATAGCCTGCTGATATGTAGCACCAACATTTTTAAGGCCAAAGGTCATGAAGTTATAGTAGAAGGTCCCCCAAGGAGTGATGAAGGTCATTTTTTGTTGATCTTCTGGGGTGATTAATATTTGGCTATAATCCAAGAAACCATCCATGAGTGATAACATCTCATGTTCGGTGGTGAGATCAACTAGTTGGTCAATACTAGGCAGAGGAAAGTCATCTTTGGGGAAAGATAGTTTCAAGTTGTGGAATTCCATGCAAATGTGGAGTCCCCCTATCACTTTTGTGACATGAAAAATGTTAGATATACATTGGGGATAATCAATGTGTAGAATGAAGGAAAAAAAAGAAGGCACTAGAGTTCTTCTTTTACAAGAAGGGAAATATGAGGATGCATTTTTTCGCAGCTTATGTTTCTTGGGTTTGGCATTAGGAATGGTTATGATATTGTGGACCACAATATTTAGGTCAATACTGGGCATATCGGCATAGGACCAAGAAAAAAGTGTTGTTATGATCCCAAAGGAAAGAAGTGAAAGCTTCATGTTTAACATCTAAAGATTTTCCTATCTTTAGAATGTGCGGGTCTTCCTAAGTATGAATGTTTAATTCGATGGTTGATTAATTCAACATAGTTTGTGTCTCATAAGGTAATGACTGATGAATATAAGAATCTTCCACACCATGGTATGTGGGAATAGAATCATCATCATGACATTGAATGATGCTAATAGAAGGTGTGTTGTCATCGATCGTGTCAGGATACAAGAAGGGAAGAGAAGAGGAAACCTCACCATCGCGTTGATAGGTTAAAGGTCCCAGGGAAACAATGCTTATAAAAAAAGTTAGGAGGAATGGATTATGGATCCATAGACTCTGTTGGTAAAGGTGGTGAGGGTGGTGAATGGGGTGGAGATGGTTTATTGTCCTTAATGAGTTTTACTTGGGTCTTCTTGGAAGATGGCTCGGCAAATCTGATACCACTACGGTCTTTATGCTCATAGGCGGTGTAAAGAATGATAGTATGACGACCTTGTTCATAGAAGACAAATCCAAAGCATTTATAAGCATAATGATGAAGGAAGGTGTGGGTGAAGTGGTGGTTGGTGAGATATTGGAGCTCAGATGAAAATGGTCGAGTTTTGGGAAAGGTGGTCTTATGCAGTAAGTTAGGAAATATCCAAGCACGTCCCCATACATTAGGTTGGTGAAATGTGTAGTGATTGAAGTGGGAAAACTTTTTCCCTATTTGGTTTTATTATATGTGGGTGTTGATGTTGCTTATCCATACTCTTGGGAGTAAGGAATGTGTTAATGTTTATAAAATTTGTGCTCCCCGAAATGAGTGTTTGAAAACACCTTCTAAGGGATTGGTGGTTAGTATGTGGGAAGCTAGGTTAAATGAATCACTGGATGGCTAGGAAGAATAAGGATTGGATGTTTGAGAAGTAAATAGGTTTACTGATAGGTCAGCTATAGAAGCTATGACAACAGTGGGAATAGAGGAGTTAGTTGTGGAAGATGTAGTGATAGAATGTGGAGAAGCATGGAGATAAGAAGTGGTAGTAGTGGTAGATGCCTTAAATGGTATAAGGACATCATTGGGTCGATTCAACATGTTACATGTCTTAAATGGTGAAGGGCCAGCTGAAATGGTATAGTTGTTTCCTTCATGTTCAAATTTCAAATAGAGGTGTATGGCATAAGGAACACAACCCATGGCATGAATGTAAGTTTGGCCAAGCAGCAGATTGTATTGGAATCCCATCTTAACAAGAATAATTCATAGAAAGGCACAAAGAGGGCGTACAGGTATGCCGGGAAGTAAGGCAGCAGGTATGAACGTGTGACTTGCATGAGAAAAGAGGTAAATGTTGATTGGAACAAATTGGTCAAGGTTGCACATCTTACAATATAATGTTTCCAGGTACGCGAGAATACCAGGACTTACTTCTATATAAGTGTGAGGTGCACCGTAAGGTGGGGAAAAATTTTAAATTTTAGGAGGAAAGTGATGTTTTTATAAGGTGGGCACAAATGGAGTATTGAAAAAGAGAAAAATAAATTAGAAAGGGAGAAAGGAAATTGCCAAAGTTCATGTTGAGTCAAAAATAGGTGGGTCCAGAGGAAAACTAGGCCAAGTGACTGTCCAAGTGAACTATCATGCAAACCTTAATGAAAAGATCTCCATAGCCATATATGTATACAAGTTGTCCGAATAACAGGAGAGTTATTTAGATCCAAGTTGAAGGTGAATGTAGTGTTTGCTGATATGGTCAAAGAAAAGCTTAAGGCCTACTAAGTGGTTTAGAGCCCAATGTTTGGATTTAGCAAGAAGATCATGGCCGTAATCTTCTATATACTATGCATGAGTTCGTAAAGATATAAGAAGGCATGCCCGCTGATAATTAGCACCAACATTTTAAGGCCAAACGGTCTGAAGTTATAGTAGAAGGTTCCCCCAGAGTGATGAGGTCATTTTTTGTTGAATCTTCTGGGGTGATTACCTTGTTGCTATAATCCCAGAACCACCTGAGTGATACCATCTCATGTTCGGTTGGTGAATCAACTATTGTCAATCTATGCAGGAAAGCCTCTTTGGGAAAGAATATTTCAAGTTTTTGGCATTCCATTCCAATGTGGAGTTCCCCCTATCCTTTTGATGACAGGTGAAAAATGTTATATATACAGGGGGCTAGCAAGGTGTAGAATGAAGAAAAAAAAAGAAGGCACTAGAGTTCTTCTTTTAAACAATGAAGGGAAATATAATGATTCATTTTTTCGCAGCTTATGTTTCTTGTTTTGCATGAGGAAGGGTTATGAATATTGGGGAACCACATATTTTAGGTTCAATACTGGGCATATATATCGGCATAGGCCAGAAAAACGTGTTGTTATGATCCCAAGGACAAAAAGAAAGGAATTGACATCTTCCTGTGGTAACAATCTAACAACGATTTTCCTATCTTTAAATGTGCGGTCTCCTAAGTCTGTGAAGGTTAGTCGATGGTTGATTAATTCAACATAGTTTGTGGTCTCATTAGGGTAATGACTGATGATATAAGAATCTTCCACACCTGGTATGTGGGATTGAATCATCATCATGACATTGAATGATGCTAATAGAAGGTGTGTTGTTATCGATCGTGTAGTTACCCGAAGGGAGAGAAGAGGACCCTCACCATCAGCGTGATATTTTACAGGTGTCCATGGGAAACAATGCTTATAAAAAAAGTTAGATGAATGGAATTATGGTCCATAAACTCTGTTGGTAAAGGTTGTGAGGTTGAATTGGGTGGAGCTTGGTTTATTGTCCTTAATTGAGTTGTAGCTTGTCTTCCCTTCTTGAAGATGGCTCCGCAAATCTAGATACCCCTACGGTCCTTTATTGCTCATAGAGGCTGTTTGTGTACCGAATGATAGTATGACGACCTTGTTCATAGAAGACAAATCCAAAGCATTTATAAGCATAATGATGAAGGAAGGTGTGGGTGAAGTGGTGGTTGGTGAGATATTGGAGCTCAGATGAAAATGGTCGAGTTTGGGAAGGTGGCTTAGGCAAGTAAGTAGAAATATCAAGTCCCCCATACATTAGGTTGGTGCAAATGTGTAGTTGATTGAAGGGGAAAACTTTTCCTATTTGGTTATTATAGTGTGGGTGTTGATGGAGCTTACCATACTCTTGTGGAGTAAGGAATGTGTTAATGTTATAAAATTGTTACTCCCCTAGAGTGAGGTGTTGAAAACACCTTCTAAGGGATTGGTGGTTAGTATGTGGGAAGCTAGGTTAAATGAATCACTGGATGGCTAGGAAGAATAAGGATTGGATGTTTGAGAAGTAAATAGGTTTACTGATAGGTCAGCTATAGAAGCTATGACAACAGTGGGAATAGAGGAGTTTAGTTGTGGAAGATGTCGTTGTAGTGTAGAAGTGGTTGGATTGAATGCAGTGGATGAATAAGAAGTGGATAGTAAGTGGTAGAGGCCATGAAATGGTATACAGGACATCATTGGGTCGATTTCAACAGGTTACATGTCTTAAATGGTGAAGGGCCAGCTGAAATGGTATAGTTGTTTCCTTCATGTTCAAATTTCAAATAGAGGTGTATGGCATAAGGAACACAACCCATGGCATGAATGTAAGTTTGGCCAAGCAGCAGATTGTATTGGAATTCCCCATCTAAGACATAGAATAATTCAAGAATGGCACAAGGGCCCACATAAATGTGGATAATAATCATGCCGAGGGTGGAAATGATGGAATCATTAAATGAACACAACATAATTGGGTTATTATGCATGAAATTGGTAGGGATATGCATTTGGTTATACGTATTGGATGAAGTGATGTTGATACTGGCACCTCCATTTATCATAACGTGTCAAAAATGTATATTATAAATGTAGATGGAAATGAATAGGGTGGGGTCAGGATAATATGACTGGAGAGGGACTATCTCTTCATCAAATAAAATAAGAGAGAAGAATTGATGAATGGTAGTGGGAGAAGAAGATGGAGGTGAAGTGGTGAGAGCGGCCACATGATGAGGAGTGATAATGGCAGCAATAGGTGTGGGGTCATTAGGTAGAACCTCAATAGATTGTTGGACCTTAATGAGGGCCTGATGATGAGACTTATGGGTTTGGATGAGGTCATAAAAAGACATTTTTAGAGGATACTAGTGTAATTTTTTAATCATTGTAGGATGAGAAACCCCATTACAAATAGGGTATGTGGTTCCACAGATGGTCATTTTGGGTGTAGTGGATGAGGTGGTTTTTTTTTCCTTTCCTTTGTACTTCTGATCTCGATTGGAAACTTGAACCATATTGATATGAGGTGAAGAATAAGTTGTTTCATGATAGGTGTAGCAGCAAGATGGGAAAAAAAGTGGTGAAGGAAAAGAGTCCTGTGAAAGGATTATGGTGCACTCACATTTTCAAAAAAAATTGGCTAGTTCTTTGATGCAGACCATATTAATATCAAATGTTGGATGAGTGTAAAATGGTTATAGAGGTGGATCTAGAGGTCACTGAATAGTCATGGGGTGAGGATGTGTGGTGATAAGAGAAGGTGGAATAGGGTCCTCATCTAAAATATCATCGTTGTCAAAGTTTTCTTCGAGAGGACATAGTTAGAGAAGAATAGTCTTAACATCCTTATATTTTTCCACATCATGCCCTGACACATGATGGTAAGCACAAATTTTGGTATCATGAAACCCTTCTAGTTTAGGTTTGAGTGGGTTGTAATGTTTAAGTAGTGGTAATGTGATGATAGAGGTTTCCAAAAGGTTAGCTAAGATGCTGGCATAAGACCCTGCTAATGGATTACAATGTGAATTAAGTGTGGGTATGGATGGAAGTGTTGGTTAATTTAGTGGGAGAGGCATCAATGGAGGTGGAATCGGAGGTTGAGTAATTTTGACTACTTTTTTGGTAGATAGTACAATTTTGGGTTTGGGTCATACCTTCTTGGATAAAGGTGTAGCTAGTGAGCTAGTTTTTGGAGACAGTGTAGGTTTAACTACCTCTTTGGAAGGTAGTGGGGTTTTGGGCATGGTTTCACCTTATTGGGTAAAAATGAAGAGGGATTACGTGATGTAGAAGGGAAGGCAGATGGCAGAAGGGGATGGGTTAGCCAAGGCAATAATAGAGGTGTTCTGAAGACAATGGTAACAGGCAATGTAGAAGGGATAGGTTGAGGACAAGGGAATGGCATGGGAAATGAAGAGGATACAAGAAGTGGTGTAGGTATGGGAGGTAGAAAGGATGTAGGTAAAAATGAAGGTGTAGGTTATGTAGGTAATTTATGTGGAACAGGGGATCATGACGAGGAGGTGGGATGTTTTTTTTTGGTTTACCTTGGGTAGGAGGCTTATTGAACAAAATTGATGGGTGTGGGCATAGGATAGATGGAAGTGGTGAAGGTGACAGAGGGGTAGTGGGTGAAGTTGGTGTATGTGGCCTAAGAGGTTGGGTCTTCCTCTTAGGTGGGAGAATAGTCTTTGTGATGGTTTACAAGGACCTGGATAAATCCAGTTTGACTCAAGGATGGACTAGGATTGATATCAACATGAGTATTAATGTTGTAATAGGTCTAGACATGAAGGAATATATGTGTGTGGGTAGGGTTTTAGGCATAAGAAAAATTTTGTTTGATGGTAATGATTTAGGTGTGGGTGAGGGTGATGAAGAAGGGGTAGCTATAAATGGCATGGGCATGGTGGGTTTGGTTATTTGAAACACCTTTGGATAGATCATGGAAGTGTCAATAGATAAAATCTGCATTTGTGTTGAGACAGGAAGCTGAAGGTGTCCGCAAAGCATGTAATTGTAAACATAATCCAAGTTGTCGGCCAAACGTGAGAATGGAACCAAAATAGAGGAGGAGGATGTTGATTTTTTAGTAATCCCTGTAAAGAATGTCTATAAGACAAGTAAATGGTTGGCTTCAAACTCTGTGGGTAGAAGAGACAATAGTAAATCAATAGGGCCTTTAAAATCTAGCGGGGAATTTTCACCAATTGGAAGAGATGCCACTAGTGTTTCATCTGTGGGTGGAGGAGATTGTGCAAGAATTTCCTCTATATATGGGATGGGAGGAAACTGAGCAGAAGGAACCGATATGACATCAAAAATGGCATGGACCTCTCGAACATTGGTATCATTAGTTGAGGTTTCACCATCTTGGTTGGATGATGGGGTGTGATTTGGAAATGGTTTCTTGAAGATGTGGAGGTTTTTGTTAGCCAGTGCATTAGGGTTATCCAAGACAAGATCTCCATTATATATTAATTATTGGAAGATGTTTTTGAAATTTATACAATTACCATCATTGTGACCTCTAACATAGTGATAATTGCAGTAATCGTTATCCTTGTATTGTGCATGTATAGGATGGGAAGGGTCAAAAATAGTATTTGTTTTGTTAAGTGGAAGATTTATTTCTCCAACCTTTAGAAGTTTTTCCAAAACAGAAGAATAATGTTCTCCAATATGAGTATATTTTTGTTTGTTCGCACTTGAACTGGAAATTTTTAATAAGGGAAAGATTAAAAGCAGTTTTTGACTGGTTAGATAGATGAGAAGGGATGGATTTTAAAACCACTATGTTGGTAGATCATTTTGCTTTAGAATAATTATTTTGTGGTTAAGACAAAGAATAAGAATCGTTGTTTTTGAAGGGATCTTTTTTTACATAATTGTAACTTCTTCTCCTCAATAACGCGGATTTCAAGTTTCAGGGCCATTGTGAATGCCTTGTCGAATGTATGGAAAGTTTGGACTTGAAGAGTCACTGAGATTTGTCTAGCACAAGGTCGGGTAGACAACTCTATTAACTCGGTTTGAGGTAGTTGGAATGTGAGTTGGTTAATCAGGCCATGCCAATGAGTGATAAAGTGTGTGATAGACTCATCCTCATATTGGTGTATCGCGTACAAGTCAGTCATTGTGACCTTCTTGAAATTTTTGATAGAAAATTTGTCTAGAAATTCCTGAGCTACCTAATTAAATGAAAATATGGAGTTCCTGGGTAGAGCACTATACCAATCTAAATCTGGTTCTGTTAAGGACATTGGGAATGTACGCAAGATCAAAGTGTCATCATGAGTGATGAGATAACACACATGTTTAAGAGACTGTAAATTTTGTTGTGGGTTTTCTTTGTTATTGAATCGGTTGAATTTTGGAATTTCCCAGTTCACAGGGTATGGATGAATCATAACTCAAAAGTGAATAGTCTCATTGCAAATCTTGTCATATGTGAGAGAGTCGCATGATCCAGAAACATATACTTCTAATGTCTATATCTTCTCCATTATAATTTTGATAAGATAATTTGTGGATTGTGATGATGGATCACCCCCTACAATATAAAGAGGGAGATAAGATGGGTATGACATGGATGAAAATCCAATATGTAGTGTTTCTGAGTACAAAAACTATGATGAGGGAATAAAGGATAGGATGGATGTTTTGGGAAAATACCCAAAATAAGCGGTAGATGAAATAGGTGGTTGTTTATGATATGTGTAGGTAGGTGGTATGGACATAAACACTCTTGTAGTGAATTGTGGAAGAGACTAAGGGATGGAGAGGAAAATATTTTTGAAGGGATTATTGGTTATTAACACTAGAGGTGGCTGGGAAGCAAAAGGTACATGATAAGCAGATGATATAGGTATGCCTACACTAAGGGAAGTAGATGATAATATGATGTATGTTGTAGGGGTGATGGACATCGAGGGTGTGGTAGTTATCATAGGTGTGAAAGATATCAATAATGACGGGTCAAGCTAATAAACCATAGGCAATGAGGTAGAAGTGGGTAATAATGTGCTATTAGTGGATGATGCAGAAGTGGGGGAAATGTGGGGAGGAACAGATATTGGCGTGCCATATATAAGTTTTCCAAATGAGTCATGGGTAGATGAGTGAGAGGGGTAATACTGTAGTGCAATAGGGTTTTGATCAAGGAGTCTTGTGAACTCCTCATCACTGGTATGTGTGGTAATAGGCTGGTTAGGGTCCATAGGTGATGAAATAAAAGGTGGCATTGAGCTAGGTAGGAGTGGTTGGGGGTTAGCGTGAAACATGAGAGTGGTATCTTATCTACAAGTTAGGACCATGTGACTGATAGTAGAACTGGTAATATGAGCTCTGTTGATGATACAAAAACATAGAAAGATGGAGCAAAATGGATCTAAAAGGTGGAATTTGATCGTTATTTTGATTTAAAAAAAAACACCTAGAGAGCGATGCCGGTTAGGTAATTGATGTCAGTCGATGAACTGATGTTAGTTACTATGGAAAATTGAATGATTTGAAAACTTGGCTATAAATGGTGAATATCAGGTGAAACTGGGTTTTAAAGGTGATATAAAAGACCTAGAAATGTAGTGGAGTGACAGAGCAATTCAAAGTAAGTGATGGAATTGCTTTGAACACTATTTTAGTTAAGTGACCAAAACATAAATGAATTGACAATGGTTAGTAAAGTAATGGCGGTATGATGAATTAACTGATGGTGGTGGCTAGACCGATACCGCCTATTGTGAATGAATAATAGATTAACATATGGATATGAAAAGGTATAAATGATATGGATATGAAATTTGTAGGTGATAATAGAAAAAAAAAAATATAATAATGTGATAGAATAATTCACATAAATAATTGAATGCTATTTTGGTAGAAATCACCAAAAATCACAAACTGATGGTAGTCAGTCAACCGATGGTGGTATGATGATGTAACCAATGGCAGTCATTAGAATGATACGAGTTACTATGAAATATTTTAATAGAGGAAAAAGTGAATTTTGGTGATTTAGATCAAATAAAAGGCTAACCCAAAATTCTGAGCATAGTAATGATAGATCCTAACACACTCAAAAACAATCAGAATATGCTAACTATGATTATGGAGTGTGTAGGGAGATAAAAATGGAGAAATATGAACTCACATAACAAACATGAAATCCTATGTTGTATATTTTCTATTGTGGATTATTCCATTTAGGACTTACTTGTGAATAGAACATAATTTTTGGTTAACGAAGGTTCCCTACAGAAACTAACAACTATGGTTGGTTTTGGGTAAATTTTGGCTTGGGGTCTCCGATATATACTTCATAGTACGGGAGGCCCCACTCTGATATGATGACTGACCAAAACACTAGATGGCTCCACAACTAATCTAAATATTATTTCTTAACGGTAAATACCAAGAGAGAAGATGTTTAAGCATTGAGTTGTTTGTTTCAGTGATTTGGTTTGGGAGTGTGTGCACAAAGTGAACAATGATTCAATTTGTCAACCATCAGTTAGTCATGACTTCCAACATATAGGTTGCCCAAAATTTAAATAAACTAAAATTAAAAAGGTAGAAATGAGATGAAAATATTTTAAACCCAAATCCACAATGAAATTCAATGAGAGTAATGATGAATAGGAAAGATCATGTCTTTCACTAATGCAATACAGAAAAAAATAAGTGTTCTTTTTATTCCAAAATACGAGTTTCATTGAGAAAAGTAGAAGAGGAATAATGTTCCAAGGGAGAAAGTTTAATGTGATCTCTTTCAAAAGGAAATAGACACATAATGATTCCCTAAGAATGAATAATGCAAAAGAACCTGTTGGTGCTTGAATTAATCTCGCCCCTATTTGGTTAATATTTTTCATCGTTTTCTCTTATTATTTTTTTTTTTCCTATTGGGGTGTGAGTTTGCCTTTTGGTTCTTCTGTGTATGGATTAGTGTTTCCTCTTTTTTGGTCAAGGATCATGTATGGATGTGCATTATTTTGAAGTTTCTTCCGGGGAACCAATTGTGTTTTCAGTTTTCAAATTAGAAGGATAGCTTGTAGTAAAATGTTCCTTGGTATTTTTTTATTTTTATTTTCTCTCCAAATTTCCAGCTAGTGCGTGGTAACTCCCAATTGATTTTAGTATGGTAGGTCCAATTTACAAACTTGTAACTTTCTATCACACTCAAAAAATGCAAAATCAGCCTCGTGACCCGATAAATATTGTTTGAATATTCAAAATCATAATGCAATGCAAGTAATTTCTCAATTAGTATCCAGGAGTGTACATTTTTCATAATTAGAGTGGATGTGGGGAACTGGTGCATATTTGTAACTTTGCACATTAAGAGGAAAAGAGTAAGGTTGTAAAATAGGTTCCCGATACCCACAAGGGACACGTGGTTCCTTTTATGCAAAAGGAGGGGTGCACGGGTCATCGGATCATTCAAACATTTTTGGTTTTGAATTGGAAATGAAATAAAACTATAGAAAAAGGACTACAACCTCGCTATCACCCAAATGTGACCATGTATCAATCCCGTGTTCAAACCCAAAAGTTGATGGGAGGGTCAAGTTATCCAAAAGTGTATAATTTCTAAAACACTACAAAACTAAAAAAATTGTCCTCGAGCCCGCATTAACGAAGATTATTTTCCACGTGGACGGATCATTTTCAAATTTGATAATGATAGAATGAATGGTCATGATACAATGCATTTATTTCTACCACCATTAATGTTTCTATGAAAATCAAGGATTTTTTAAAGTCTATAAATGCTTTCATCTTCTATTACCAATTTTTTGGATTTTTCTTACTACCTTTTGTGATTTTCGAGGAGAATTATCACATTTCTTACTTGTGAATCTTGAATTACAAACCAGAGGAATGAAAATTCCATTGATTTGGATTTAAATTGCTCATGAACTCATGGGTTGATTGGTAAAAGATTTAGAAACTCTTGTTTTTCTCTTTCATGGGAAAGTTGGTTTAAAGTAAAGCTAAGGGTTTTGAAGATAAATACCATGCCATCTTTGTTCTTTATTACATCAATGATCATGAGTGATTTAGACAAAATTACAAACACAAACCTGATGAGTGCTGAACTAAATGATTTTCTTCAGAGACTGAATAGCCCCCATAAGATTCAATCATTAAAGGTAATTCAAGATAGCCGCATTTCTCTAGCAGGTGTTATCCCACCAACGATTCATTTCCCTGAATTGGTGTGGCATTGTTCTATGAATTATGATCCCAAAAAGAGGGAAGTATTAGATGGGAGTGGGGATGCAGTTTTGACATTGATGCCATATAAACATTATTATAATATTAAAATTTCCTATAATCACCAACCCGATCACCATTGCTATCAAATTAACCTTATGGGATTATGAAGCAAATAAAAAAGATTATGCCAAGATCATAAATATAAAGTGGCGTATCACCATGAAAAAGACAACAACTAGAATCCCTAAAAGGCTAGTTAGGGCACAATTTTTTGAAAAGGTTGAAGATGTCATTGTGTTATTAAGTCCAAATTGTGGGGTTTGAAATTGTAAATGAATTTAAGGAATGGATGGTTACTTATATATGGATCATTTTAGAGAGAAAAGGGAGTATTTGTTGGGCTACTTTCATTACAGAAGCACTCCATGGCCACATGGTCACCTTAGCAGTGAAAATTGAGATGGGTGAAAATTCATAGCTAGAATTTTATATGATGACTTATTAATTTACAATGTTTCTGGGCATAGACGTTTCTTGGGTTTTTCATCATGTGTAGATTTCAAGCAATGCCAAATGCATGAGATATTCCCTCAGCTGAAACTGATCAACTGGAGTGGGGATGTGAGGTTAGTTAATGATGATTTCTTTACCCCAATCATTTTTCTTTTCAAACCAAAGTGGGGACAATATAGAATTTCCGAACAGGCCAAACAAGTGATTTTGGAGTATGGGTACTACTTCATTCAATATAAAAATTTCACATACACAACGGTTAATGGTTTTGAAGGAAAGCCTTGTAATTTTCCTACATATTTAGATGATAAATTAGCTTTATGTGAATTGGAAAAGTAGATAACACCTGTGCATAAATTGATTTCAAGAAGGCATAAGACAAATATCAAATTCCCTATTAGAATTGGAAGGTATTCATGCCCTTCCATCATAAAAGCTAGGTTGATTAAAGATGAAAATTTTGAGGCAAGGGCTAGTTATGACATCATATGGGTATTGAACAACATTTAAAATACTTTTGAGCATGATCCTCAATCTGAAGCTTATTAGATGAACTGTAGGGATGAAGAAGAGTTTAGATTAAGGGATTTCTCCATAAAGACCCTTTCACAAATAATAGATTACAAAATTTCAGTTATCCTAGAAGGAATTGTAGATGATCCACATGTAGTAAGAAGGTATTATGTTCTTCAGAAGGTGGAAGCACAATCCATAATCGTTCCATATTGGATTGAGATAGAATTTGATGATTCTTATATAAGGATAACTAGTGTAATGAGGAGAAATGTGAATTGGTTAACTCAAAAGAACATTGACCTATCAATTTAGAATACCATAATCTTAAATAACTTCAGGAGCTTGGGAAACTTGAATGATGATATTCCACCCTCGAATGATGGAGAAGATAGAATGAATCCTTTGGGAGGAAAGGCCCCTCAATTTCCCTAAAAAATTCCCACTCCTGAACTCATAGATGAGTGGACTTCAGCTGCTAGTGGGACTGGTACTCCTATGTCAGTTCTTAGGAAAAATATTGAAGACATGCTTTTAAAATATATGGAAAATTCCCCCATTAATTTTTCAATGCCAATCCAAGAAAAGGGGAAGGGATTAGCATCCCATGTAGTTTTCTCAGGTGTTTCACCAAAACCTCATAGTAATGAGAAATTAATGAGTGGAGCTATAGCAAGTGGTCTTACTCAATCTAAGTGCATAAGGAAGGGAAAAGAACAAAACTTGATCTAAAACAATTTGAAAGGGTGCACAAGAAACATAAGGTTGCTCATGTACCAATTTTTGTGAGAATAGGTGCCCAAAAGCCCAAAAATCACAAGCACAGAGATGTGGTAATCAATCCTCCTAATTTTGAAAGGAGTGATGTTTATTAGGCACAACATGACCCATCATTTCCACAAGTGGAAAAATCAGAGTTTTTATTCTCACCTCTATTTGTGGAGGAAACAACAACAAAAGCCACTCATGATCAAACAACCAAGGAAAATGTTGCAGATAGTTTAGTAAGCAGCCAAATCTTAACTCCAGGTATGAAAAAATTTGAGACCCTACTTACTAAGGATATGAGTATGCCTTCGTTTGGAACATTGTATGAATTTGTAAGGGCCCAAGCTTATGTAATTGATGTTGATACTGGTGAGGTATTTTCTATGTTATATACACTCAAATTATCTATGAGTAAACCATTGATGACAGTGGTAGATGATCTCCAAATAAGTAAGGAAATAGAGAGAAATACTCATCCATTAATTATTAAAGAAAAATCCCAAGCAACAAATGTTCCTTCTATAAGACAAGTGGTTGCAGAATCAGATAAACAAGAATTGCTTGGTGAATAAGATGTTAACAGAAGAGATTGTTTCTATTTCTGTTAAAGTTACTAAAGTTGATGAGCTTTCTCAAAAAGGATTTTTTTTTTTGAAGAGAAAGTAGAAGTAGCACAAACCAAAACTCCTGGAGAGAAAAGCATTTTTCATAAAGACATGCAACTTGTAGATTGAAATGTGAAGTTGGCTTCAAATGAACAACCTACCATGTCACTACCATGAGCATCATCAAAGCACAAAGAGGGTAGGATGCCAACTCAAGAAATTTTGAGGAAGAAATATCTCGTAATCCCGTCAATGACACAAGAAAATTTTGGAGGAGAATTTGGGTCTAGTATGGCATCAATTAGAGAAATAAGGAGGCAATATCACTTGATTGCTAATACAAACCAAGAAAAGAGTTATCAACCTTAGTTTCAAGACCAAGGATAGGAACATCCAAAAGAATTAACACATGGTGAGAATAACAAGGTGGTTATCGAAATAAATAATGAATAACATGAAAAATCACTAGTTCAGGATGAATAAGGGAAATTCAAACATTTGATGGTTGTCCCTGATGAACCCCAACAAGAATCACAAGAGGAAAATGTTGGAACAAATTTGGCGAAAGGATGGATTGGTGAATTAATTTCAAATGAGGAAAAGGAGGTCCTTCATGTTTAAGCTATTGAACTTACTGCTCTATCCTTTCCAAAGATAGTAAGATCCTAAAAAGGGGATAGAACTATCACTAAAACCCACACTGACTCATCAGGAGCCAAGACTTTAGAAGTAGCAATCCCCTTTGAAGGAAAGACTAGGTAAGATATAACAATCAATTATTATAATGTCCAGATTATTCCCTTGGGAAATCCCTTAGGAGACCAACTAAAGAAAGGTGTATCTGAAGTTGTAAATGACCTTTTAAAAAAAGTGGATGAAGATAAAATGACAAAGAGGAAGTTAAAAGAACAAGTTAAAGCCCTGAGCTCTAGTTTGCAGCAATTGATTGGGAAACCTATTCAAGATCATAAAAGTTACTCCATAGATACCCCTGAGGGAATGGATAAAATAAACAAGGCTTTCAAGAAGGTCTAGGCAGTGGACACATGGATTGAAAACTTAACCAAGAGGGGAAATGAAGCAATTGCAGAGGCCAAGGAAAAGTATGAAGATATCAAGAACAGACTTAATGAAATTGATGAGATAGTTGAACAATGTGACAATGAGATTTTCTATTTTGAGGGAATTTTTCCCAAGCTAGATTGTATTACCCAGCTCAATGATGAGTTAGTTGAGTGGGAATTGAATGTGCCATTAGCAGTCAAAGGAAGCCAGAATGTTATTGAAGAGTTATCAAAGATCAAATTAGAAACATTGCATGGGATCAAGAAAAAGCTTGTAATCAAGAGAAACTAGGTTGATGATACTCTCAATGCCATTGACTTGAAGTTAGAGGATATGGTAGCTGATAAGTTCAGAAAGAGATACATGTATCTGAAGATTGAATTTTTTCTTAATTCCTTTGAAAAGAATATTCTGAAGAATGATTTCTCCTATGAAATCATTAAAATAATGAGAAGGATTAAGATTAGAATTGTAGAGTTAAAAGCAAGACCACTGGACTACAAACACAAAATGGGGCATTGCATTGATGCAATACCTAGGAAATCACTAAATTTATAGCATTATATGGGACCAGACAAGGATGAGGTTAATGATTTATTCAAAAGGTATGATGCATATGTAGCAAGGTTTCAGAAAGAACAAGATACAAAAGTGGAAGATGAAGAAGAAAAGAATGTAAATACAAAAGATGATGAAAAATACTTAGGCATTGTTCCTTAAGCTGTATTATCTTTTCATATTCCTTCTTTAAACTGATACTTTAAAATAATACTTCTATTACATGGAATGTAAATTTTTTTTTTAATTTTATTGTTCCCATATTTCAATTGTAAAGTGGAAGAATGCAGTAGTGTCGTATTTACTTTGATGAAGTTGTACATACATTTGGATAAATGTGTAAATGATTGATATTATTGTTCTTCTTTCATTTTGAATAAGGAACCAAATGGGGTTTTATAGGGGCCCCTACCCATGACAAAGAAATATACACACATGCCATAAATAGAGACAATGAAAGGAAAACAACATCTAGACTTTTTCCAGTCCTACTTCATAGTTTCCTCCTAATAGGGGAAGCTTATTCAAAAGATTATTTTTCCTTAGCACAAAATCACTTTAACCTTGTGTTTTCTAAACAAAAATGATTGACCCTACTAGGTCCAGGGATATTCTCATGTCCATAAATACTTCTAGAGTAATTCTAGGATGACTCATGATTTTCTCAAGCTTGACTTTTGTCTTTTGTGATGACACCCAATCCAAAATATCCATACCTCATTTGAAGAACTTCGTCTTTCCTTCCCCTTTGTGAAGGGTCCACGTGCTAGGATTGGTTTGAGATGGGATACCCAGGGTGATTGGAAGGGAAAGCACTGCATGTTTTTGACTAGAATGATTTCGATGTCTTGAGCTTAACCCAACCTCCCGTTTCCTTTTCAAAGGCGGATTGTATTTCGGAGAAGGAATTAGTTGAGACCTCAAAAAATCATGCTCTAACTAAGGAGAATGATGCATTAAGTGGGTAGATGACCAAATTACAAATCTTCCCCTATTGTCCTGAGTGGAGGAGATTTTTTCCCTTGAATGGTGAGCAGTTAATGACCAGTCCTCTTCTCCATCAAAGATAATGATTGGAGGTTTATGTTTTGGTTCACCCTTCGTGTTACCTGAAGATGACCCTAGTGCTAAAACTAGTTGCTAAGACACAATATCTACTTACTTTTTGTCCAGGGAATTTATTCTCCACTCCAACTCATCTATTTTGTGGGAAATAATAGGCACAATGTCAATGGAGGATTTATCATACAACACATATGATTCCTTGGGAATATATTTTGACACAAATCCCTTATCAAATAAAAAGGTACATTGAAAACTAGTTTTCCTAGACACCTGAGGTATTATCTTGACCCAGTATCTCTTTAAATCTTTGGGAGATTTCATGTGTTCCCATCTAAAAAGATGAAAATACATAACTTGAAAGGCTAAAAATACATGATTAATCCTTATTAACCTTGTAAGAAGTGCTAATTATACTTGTAGATATGTTAAGGGTTCTCTGGTGTCACCCACACACTCTACATCAAATAGAGCTCTAATAAAGGCTTCATCAGGACCGCTCAAATCAAAAATCTGATTTAATTCCTATGAGGAAATATCCTTTAGTCTGTGTACTATGAGTACCTTCACCATTTTTCTAATGAAATTCCTTATATTCAAAACAAGAAGGGAAATTCATGATGACAATGGAATTGATCTAGGTTTTATAATAAAAAGAAGACATATGTTTTTGATTTAGTAAAATCTTTCCCCTAAGATGAGGGATATATTTTTCAATTCACATAGAAAAAAATTTACGAGTTAGAAAAGGTTAGGAATTAGCAGATCTGGTAAATAAAAGTGTTTCGATAGGAACTATGTGTGGAAGTACGACATAAAATACAGTGCATGGCACCGAAGGTGGATTCTTGAAAAGTGAATATGGATATATGTCATATCAGAGTCATCTGGAAGTATTAAGAGATTATTTGAAATTATTATCTAATCAATATCAGGAAAGAATGATTAAAGTAATTCACCAAAAATGATAACCTGATATCCCAGTCGAGCACAAGTGGAGCTGATTCAAAAGGCTTGTACTTTGTAAATCTGGTAGTTTAAAAGAAATTTTTTTAAATATCATGTTCTAGAAAAAAATTTATAAAAGGAAATATTCCTTGGAATATTCGTGGTTTTGGGGGGAAAAACTTTGAAGGTTAATAAGTGAAGAGGGTGATATAAAATGTAAAAAGGATAATCACACCAGAGGGGGGTTAATTTTTCTAAGAATTATTCAAAGAAAATAAAAGGAGAGAAAGTCGAGAGAAGCCATTTTTTTGAGGAAATTATCTGAGAAACTGGTTATTTCCTTTGTATCTTTGAAATTGGTCATGTCAACATGGTTGCAAGTGTCTAGCCATTGAAAAGATTTGAGATTATAAATAAAATTTTCCTTGCTGATCAATTTGAAGAACCTTGAGTAAATCATGTTAATCATGAACCTAGTTGTGTCTGATTTCATTTTGAGATATCTTCAAATAGTTATCCATGTTCCTATTGCAATCTTATGTTAGGAGTTACTCTAAATCACACAAGATCTTGTCCTTGTGATAGTATTGTGGCATTTTCAATTACGTTATGAAGATATTTTTCATTTCATGATGAAATAAATGTTTTAAATTCACTTTACTTTAATTATGATGATACAGATTGTTTGTTAGTGTATGAGTGTATATTAGGCATGATGAATGAGGGACTTTTGATGTTTAATTAAGACTTTAACATGAGATTTTTTTTTGAATCTTTAAATAATGTGTGAAACCATGCGTCTTTGAGCTTTCATATATGCACATCCTCTAGTTGAAGGTTCATTCTGACTATTTGAAGCCTTCCGTCATTTTTCTTTGTAGATTTTCAAACATTTGTCAAAATTTCTCAAGAATTTGGTATAATAAACTTTATCCTGTTTAACTTCCCAACAACAAATTATACATTTAGTAATAAATCATACATGAATCATCCCTTCTTGCACTGTATATCCATAAATGTTGAAGAAGTTCATTGAATTTTCTTATCCTTTATAAAAATATGTAGATGTAATCCATTTTTATCATTCTCTTTAGTAACCTGGACATTGTCTATAAAACACCTTCATTCTCTAGGGTGACAACTCGTGAGAGTTAGGTTTTGTTGCGTTGATCATGTTTTCTCAAGGTATACTTCAAATATTGCAAAGGGATAGTTAAATACTATTAATCTTTTGATATTCTTCACCAACACAGGTTACAAAATGGGTCCTCTCACCCTGGTTAAAGGCATAACCTCAATTAGTTAGGGTAGGTCAAACCCTTAACATGGTGTTATCTAGTCCTTTCCAAACTAGAGTAATAAAGAGTCATCTAAAATCCATCCCTGGGCACAAAAAGACTCCTATTATAATTTTTTTTCTTTAAGCATCTTGATCAACTTGTGATGTTTCTCAGTTTCAAAGGAAGGATAAATTTGGGTATCAACATTGATCCGTCACCACTTCTAGGGAGTATTTGTGAAAATACATATACACATTGACCTCTGGTAATGATTCTTATGCAAATATGCTATTTAAAAGTCATCCTTCGTTAAAATTTGTGAGAATTGCATGAGATCAAGAGTTTTTTGTGCAATATTTTCTGGTTTTAGTAAATGTTGCACTAGATCGTATAGATAATGATAAATATCGACTAAGGATTATCATATCCATCGAGCTTTGTAGAAATTGTGTGTTGATAAACAATTGAAAAATTAGTTATAGTGTTTTAGCGTATCTAAAGTGAAAATCCTTTGTGGCGACTCTGTGTTAGTTTACAATTCTTAGTAATTAACGGTGTCTTAATCTTTGTCAAGTAATTTTTTTTATTAATATTCATAAAGTTAGAAGGAAGAAGGTATTTCTTTATTAAATATCCTACTAGAAGATTGTTTCCAGAGCTTGGCAGAATAAATATAAAGGATAGGAAAGTCTGGAAAGCATTGGGGGATCAAGAGTCAAGTAAGAGAGAAGTACTAATTCTTGAAAGTGATCAATCTATTATTGAGGATTTTACAATATCTTCAAATAATTCAAAGTCAAGTAATTTATTTACTCCAGCTGGTGATGGGGAATCTTTTGTATTTAGGATAAGTGTTCCTCATTTCTTTTCTTTGTCATTATAAACCGATAGGGTGGAATGTGAAGCCAAGCCACTGGAGGATACTTACTTTGAAAATCATAGACCTGTGTCATGTTGTCGCTAAATCAATGCACCCTCCGAATGGCCAGAATGTGAACAGGACATTCAATGTGATTGGGACACATGGGATCACCTCTCAAGTTGTGGGACTTGGGCTCGAGGTGAACCTCCAGAGAAGGCTGACTTCCTCTTCCTAAACTAAGTGATGCACTACTCCTAGTGTAATCAAAATGGATATCTAGTCCTATGCTAACATTTTCATGGGGTTTTAGGGAAAGAGATTTACAGAAATGAAACTATACTAGGGATGGTGATGCACTAAATAAAGGGTGTTACCAGACTCAGGAAGGGTTAATTTTAAGAGGGCATGTGTAACACAGGTCAACTTCACCTACTACAACTTAGAGAGGATACAAAATACAACAGACTCAGAAACATGCGTTCCCTTTGTTAAAATTGATCAGACAGAGCAATTTATTAGTTTCCTAGTGATGAAAGATGAACTTAAAAAGGGTGAACAGACACCAAAACTCAACTGCATGCAATAATCCACCACTTGATAAGCATAGAACTCCAAGAACCTAAATTATAAATGAAAACTTGCACAATGTACTTGCAAGCATGAGAAATGGCACAAGGAAGTATATAAGGATGAAATGACTGAGATTAGTCACAAAACACACAGTTTTATTACTTCCATAATGTGCACAATGCATCATGCATTTCAAAGAGGCAATGGTTTCCATTACAGTCTTGAAGAGGAGGCTTGAAAATTCTCTCAACACACAAGGACAACTTGCAGGAGAGAGGATTCTTGAAAAGTTGTACTTGCCTAAGATGTCTAACTTTCCAACATATATGACCTGTTGATACCCTTTGGAATGAGATTCCAACTTACATTTATAGAAAATTGTTGAGAGAGGAGAGGAGTCATATATTTCCTTCCTAAATTGAAGGTACATGATGTATCACTTATTACAGTCAGTTGAATCACTTAATAAAGTTCCATCATGTGCCATTAATTACTTGTTGACATAGTCTTCTTAATTAATTAAAATAATATTTAAATAATAATAATGCATATTATTATTAAAATATTTAAATAAAATTATTAAATTAATAAAAAAATTGGTGGGCCCCCTGCTAACTGGTTTGTGATGAGGATAGAGGGGTCAATGAAGAAAATACTAAAAATAAGTCCAACTCAATGGTTAGCTCGCCAATCCAACTCATCGAGTTGGGTCTGAGCTCCATTTTCATTAGCCACCACTGAGCTCTTCATATTTCTACCGATGCGACCAAGCTCTTACTCACCTGAAGTTACCGAGATCCCTTACATTTGCATGGCCTCACCACTCACTAGATTAACTTGCTCAACTGAGATTTTCACGCGTTTGTTTGGCTCGAGCGCTATCTTTAGTTTCTTCCACCGACGCAACTCACTCTCTACAAAATCCTTCATATGGCTCGACTTCATGAGATCTATTTTCAAGCTTGCCACAACCAATTCCTATTCTGCATTGATCTCCTCTCACTAAGCTGATCCATCATCAATGAGCTTTCTGGTCTTTTCACCAAGCTCCAAATCTAACTCCTAACTTAACTGACTTACTTGAGCTTGATAAACTCATTCTTACCTAGCTCTGTGATTGACTTGGGCTTCGTTCTGCATTGACCACACTGAGAAATTGAAACTCACACATCACTGAACCAAATCTCCTCTACTGAACCCTAAACTGAGCTTCAAACTGAGATTCACTAATTTGACCTGTCTTCATGTGGGCTTGACTCTCCATCGCAACCTTGAGCTCAAGTTCCTTTTGTTCCATGTTGAGCTCCTTCATCCACATGACCGAGCAATCTTTACATGTTTTGTTGAGCATTGAGTGCATCACCATTGCATCGACCCACAAGCCCACTCACACCTTTTTAACTCACCAAAAACTTCACACGAGTTCACGTAGAATTGATCTATCATCCTCTCCAAGCTCACGTAGAATTGATTTTCCTTGAGCAATCTCTGTCAAGATTCATGGGATCTCTACTGTTGAACCCGATGTGCTCTCCTACCGACTGAGCTATTCTCCCAAAAAGCTTTGTGCTAAGAAATTTTTTATGCCAAGCTCTATCTACAAACCAAATGACTTGGCATGAGCCCTTCCACAAGCTCATCGCCACGTCGATCTCCCATGTTGTGTACTTGCCATTGCAAGAAGGACTCGGCCAATATCTCACAATTTGTAGACATAGTTTAGCCTCTCAAAATCCTTGCACAAGCCCACCAAGATACCACATATTGTTATATTCACCGTTGAGTTTTGAGATTTCCTTGTCAAGCCCTCCTTCTTGGCTTTTCACTTAATGATTTTCCCTTTGGCTCAACTCCACGTCCCTAAGTTTTATGCCATGCAAATTTGAGTTCATCTGTAGATCACAATGGGCCAAGCTCCTCCATCACTGCGTTCCGAGCACCTTACCAAAGTCATCGAGATCCACCGTGACACCGAGCCAAGCTCTTCTTCAAACATCGTGGACTCACCATCTTGTAACCTTGAGACTGAATGACTCGCTAATTCACCCAATGTAACTTGGCTCACCAACTTAGATCCCTTCAAATCTTGTTGATCGATCTTGAGCTCCTTAGAAACCATGTAACTTGACCCATTATTCTAACTCACCAAAAGACTTCGCATGCAACACAATCCTACCTCAGTATTAGAATTGGGCCTCCTCTTGACTCAGTGATAGACTCAGGCCTCCCCATGACATGGTGACCACCTTACAGCTTTCGATTCGTAAAAATTCAAAACTCTAAATTTCAGAGTTTCAGAGTATTAGACTTTGGAAAAATTCCAAAATAGATAACTCTAAAACAAAAATATAAAAACATGACTCATGAGAATGATCCAAAATACCTTGTCAACTTGCTTCATTGTAATGCCTACCTATAAACACCCTCTGATTCATGTCACTGAGTTTTTCCTCCCTTTGCATTTGTTTGACTTAATCAATACATGCTCCCTAAAATGAACACTTCGAGTTCTGATTCTGAAACTGGTTTTTCATCTACATTCCTTTAAGCCAAGCTCTATCCTCCATGAGTGAATTCTATTTCTAAGTCATTTTTTAGAGATGTAAACACTCCTAAGCTCACCTACTAGTGATCACTGAGTGACCATCAATATCCAGATTTCAGTACTTACATCAAAATTTTGAACCCTCGTCAGTTAATCTTCAAGTTTGAGATCCTGCGAGTCGTCATACTCTTTTATGGCTCATTTTAATGTCACCGAGCTCTTACGAAAAGCTTTCCCCTTCTTTGGATTACCAGGGCTGAGATTCTCCATACCTTTGACATGACTCATTTTTCCTTTGACTTGACTCAAACTATCCTTGACTTGGTGGGGCCCTTCAACTATTCGGCCTCCACTCCGCTCACTCGTGAGCTCTCATTCGAGTGCCTCTACACCCACCAAAAATCCATCATCTACCAATCTCATCTGACTGTTGACCAACTCTAGCCATTATGTTGAGTCCTCCATTTTTCATATGTCGAGCACAATCCCTTTTACACCATATCAACTCGCTGAGTAGCTTGTCGAGCTACTCAGTGAGCTGTTTTAAGCTTGATGCCTCCTTAGCTTACTAAATTGGTCTTTACTCTAAGTTGTAACTCATTATGTTTTGTTGAAATCAAAGAGTTAATAGGAGCACTAATTAAACATGATTTCTCAATTTAATTGATTTCTAACAATCCTTGGTAGAAAGTGGGCCCGCAAAGGTCAACCTTAGTAATACGAGTAAACTTACTAACCCCTAAGACCAACAATGGGGAATATACTCCAAAACAATTCAAAAATTTCTCATAACACCAAGATGTTCCTTCAACACAAGATTTTGCCTATAAAGTCCTAAAAAAATTTAACGAAGGAACTTTGCGGTTCTAGGATCCGATTAACTCCTGTTGTCCAATTTTATCCACAGGGAGCCAAAATTCGATAACATTTTTGGTGACCTTTCGGGAATGATTGCTTACTAAGCTTTAGGCTAGTAGCCTTCTCTATGCATTGGGTATGAATTTACTATAAATCTCAAAACCAACTTGATCCTCTGTGATACGTCCTAGAATTTTCTTGAGCAATGCCGATCTTAGACCCTTATGAAATTCTAAGCATGAAGTATACCGAATCTGATGAACACTTGGAAACTATGGAATTCTATAGAATTTTGAATGAGGTAGATGATGAATCTCTAATGGAAAATTTTTACTTCCGTTCTCCTCGACACCCTTCAATGATGCAACAGTGTGCAGAACAACACAAGAGCGAACATGGAAAACAACACACATAAAAAATAAAAACCATACATGCCTCAAGTGGAATATGCAAGGTGTGCAATGCACTTATTCTGCTGAAAGCAAACCTATACTACCCTACACTAACCAAAAGCACATGTGAGCTAAAAAAATCCTACAACTGGTTGTACAAAATAGCTTCCTTTCCTTACAATGGGCAGCCAATTAGATGATGTGATAATTGACATGGCTGAGAAAGAGAGAAAAAAACTGAAATAGGCCCAATTCTCCACTTGGTCCACTGAGACATCAATTGGAAAGAGAAAATATGCCTCTTTTAGTTACTCTGCATTTTTCTTGTAGAGGCATTGTAACTGATCCTCATAATTTTGGAACTCATCCTCACATTCTGAAATGAATGTGACTGGTTCTGGCTTCTCTTTTGGCTTCAATGAAGCCGGGTACCTTATAGGACATGGTCTAACCTATTGAATATTATTATTTTTCTGAACTTTAATTTTAACAAGGAATTCTTGCTGAAGACATCCTTGAAAAGGATGGTCATTCATGACCTAATTTCCCTCTTGTTTCCCATTTACAAATAGCTTATTTTTCACCTAGACGACATCTCCCTTGTTCGGCATGGAATTTGAAAAGTCAAACCCTCCAATTTGTAGATTTTGAAGATTTTTAGGGGAAGGATCATATTCAAGAATACTCTCCTCCATCACAAACTTGTTTACCAAAATAGGTTTCATAACTGAAAATAGAAACCTCTCCATGACATAATCTTCATCTAGTGCT
Organism: Taxus chinensis; assembly: GCA_019776745.2. Classification (NCBI taxonomy): domain Eukaryota; kingdom Viridiplantae; phylum Streptophyta; class Pinopsida; order Cupressales; family Taxaceae; genus Taxus; species Taxus chinensis. Next base: position 299,366,618 of record CM034151.1, read on the forward strand.
TCTAGATCAGTCCTAGCTTCTCCTGTGTGTTCCTCCTTTACATGTGATGATGGATATGGAAGATTCAATTCCTCTAATTTTGATTCCAAAGGATAGCTATGAGCAATGAGCTGCTCTTGGGCATGTACCTCCGCGACACTTGACACTTTCTGGTGGAAAATAAGTGATGGCATAATAAGTTCCATAGGCTCTTGTCCATCAAAACATTCTTCCAAATCTGATAGATAATTTTCTTCTTCATTCTCTGACTGTATCAAAATCTCCTCCTCAATCTGAGTATCCTCCAAACTACAACCTTCTTCATCTTGATATTCTTCATTCTCAAACATGAAATTAGAAAGATCAAATTTATCTAAAAAATCACATTTTTGAGAAGGAAGAGAGGTAAAAGGACTATAAATCCTCTGCAAGGTCTCATCAGCATTATCGATCCCTGATTCCTTCTTCATCTCATGAAACTTGTTATGGTTGATTGTAACATCTAATGATGATCTTGGAAATTTTTTACCACCTTCCAGAAGTGATGTAAGTTCTTGAAATACATGGCAAATAGGATCATTACATTCATTAGAATCAACTTATACACTTAACATTCTTTCTTCTTCAGCTTGCACATTCTCTTCTATTACTGATTTTTCCAGCTTTGGTGATTCAAATTCCTCTGATGGAACTAAGCCAATATGAATAAGAAATTTTGAACAAGTACACTATTGTTCCCCCTTGTTTAACTCTAGATTTGTTTCTGGTACAAAACTAGTTTTTCTCGATTTTTCTTGAGCCTCAACTTTTATAGAAGGTTTACTAAGCTTTAGGGCTAGTAGCTTTTCCCCCCTTCTATGCATTGGGTATGACTTTACTATAAATCTCAAACCAACTTGATCCTTGTGATACGTCCTAGAATTTTCATGAGTAATGTCAATCTTAGACCCCTCTGAAATGCTAAGCATGAAGTATACTGAATCTAATGAACACTTAGAAACTATGAAATGCTATAGAATTTTGAATAAGGTAGATCATGAATCTCTAATGGAAACTTTTAACTTCCCTTCTCCTCGACACCCTCCAATTATGTAATAGTGTGGAGAACATCACAAGAGCGAACATGGAAACCAACCCACATAAAAAATAAAAACCATGCATGCCTCAAGTGGAACATACAAAGTGTGCAATTCACTTATTCTACTGAAAGCAAACCTATACTACCCTACACTAACCGGAAGCACATGTGAGCTAAAAAAATCCAGCAACTGGTTGTGTAAAATAGCCTTCTATCCTTACAATGGGCAGCCAATAGATGATGTGATAAGTGACATGGCTGAGAGAAAGAGAGAAGAAAAAACTGAAATAGGGCCCAATTTCTCCACTGGTCCCACTGGGACATCATTGGAAGAGAAAATATGCCTCTTTTAGTACTCTGCCATTTGTGCTGTAAAGGCATTGTAACTGATCCTCATAATTTTGGAACTCATCCTCACATTCTGCAATGAATGGACTGGTTCTGGCTTCTCTTTTGGCTTCAATGAAGCCGGGTACCTTATAGGACATGGTCTAACCTATTGAATATTATTATTTTTCTGAACTTTAATTTTAACAAGGAATTCTTGCTGAAGACATCCTTGAAAAGGATGGTCATTCATGACCTAATTTCCCTCTTGTTGCCCATTTACAAATAGCTTATTTTTCACCAGACAGCATCTCCCTTGTTCGCATGAAATTTGAAACGTTCAAACCCCTCCCACTTGTAGATTTTGAAGCATTTTGATTTTAGGGGAAGGATCATATTCAAGGAATAATCTCCCTCCATCACAAACTTGTTTACCAAAATAGGTTTCATAACTGAAATAGAAACCTCTCCATGACATAATCTTCATCTAGTGCTTCTAGATCAGTCCTAGCTTCTCCTGTGTGTTCCTCCTTTACATGTGATGATGGATATGGAAGATTCAATTCCTCTAATTTTGATTCCAAAGGATAGCTATGAGCAATGAGCTGCTCTTGGGCATGTACCTCCGCGACACTTGACACTTTCTGGTGGAAAATAAGTGATGGCATAATAAGTTCCATAGGCTCTTGTCCATCAAAACATTCTTCCAAATCTGATAGATAATTTTCTTCTTCATTCTCTGACTGTATCAAAATCTCCTCCTCAATCTGAGTATCCTCCAAACTACAACCTTCTTCATCTTGATATTCTTCATTCTCAAACATGAAATTAGAAAGATCAAATTTATCTAAAAAATCACATTTTTGAGAAGGAAGAGAGGTAAAAGGACTATAAATCCTCTGCAAGGTCTCATCAGCATTATCGATCCCTGATTCCTTCTTCATCTCATGAAACTTGTTATGGTTGATTGTAACATCTAATGATGATCTTGGAAATTTTTTACCACCTTCCAGAAGTGATGTAAGTTCTTGAAATACATGGCAAATAGGATCATTACATTCATTAGAATCAACTTATACACTTAACATTCTTTCTTCTTCAGCTTGCACATTCTCTTCTATTACTGATTTTTCCAGCTTTGGTGATTCAAATTCCTCTGATGGAACTAAGCCAATATGAATAAGAAATTTTGAACAAGTACACTATTGTTCCCCCTTGTTTAACTCTAGATTTGTTTCTGGTACAAAACTAGTTTTTCTCGATTTTTCTTGAGCCTCAACTTTTATAGAAGGTTTAGTCAGGAACAAAGTTTGCTTGATGTTAAGTTTTTCAGCCCATTTCCTTAGATTATATGCATGCTCTCCTTTTCTATTCTCTTCAACCATATACCCCTCCCTTTTGCTCATTTCTTGACAATGTTGCTCCCAAAATTGATTTGGGACTACAAGAGGAGGTGTGGGTTGGGATTCAATGACCTCCCTCACTGTTTGAGATAGGAGAAGAGGTAAAAATCCTTGTGTTGGTGACCTTTATAGAAAAGAAGGAAACTTGGAAGAACAAGAAACAACAGATCCATGATGGGATGGAAAGATAGGAGAGGAAGGAATGGAATTCTTAACATGTGCAGATGGTGAAAAGCTTGGAAATTGAGGTTTGGACTAAAATGAAATTAATTGAGAAATGGAAAGAGAAATTTTAAATGGTGGCAGTGCAGAGTAAACCCAGTGACAAGATTTTGTTGCCTCAAACTCGTAGGCCTCTATTTCTTCAATACAACCTTCAAGTCGAGGAAAGATTTCAGTTATAAAAGTAAATTTTTCCTGCAGGTTATAAAACTTTGGCGTAGGGCCAACCCACGGGCAAGGTATCCTGAAACTAATTTTGAATGCCTTCATCTGTGATGTGGCTCTAGATGTTACCATGCCTACCTCCAATTTCTACATCTTAAGTTGCAACTTTACATCTTTGTCTGTAGGATAGCCTCCATCATCTACATGTTCCTGCTCTTGAAAAGCTGCATAGTTAGGTGAAAAACCAAACTGATCATGACTTTGCTCAGAGGGATATGCATATTGTTGATTCTCCTCATAAATTTGAGATGGAGGTGGATTAAAATATCTTGAAGATGGAAAGTGTTGTTAATGGTGCAAGTGGGAACCCAACTGTGGGAATGAAACCATGATTACAAAGCTTCATGAATGGGATAAAAATGGATAGATGTTGAAAAAAACTAAATGGAAATAGATAAATTTTAAGATCTGCAACATAGAGAGTAGGGTACTTTGACTAATGGATTCACCATTTGTGCTTGGATATAACTTCTAAGGTTGAAACTTCACTAAGAGCACAATAACTTAATGAAATTAAGTGAAAAAAATATACACACCTATGAAATATGTGCATCTAGTCCCATCAAGCATGCCGAAAACTGTTATCACCAAATCACTGCACCCTCCAATTGGCCAGAATGTGAACAGGACGTTCAGTGTGATTGGGACACATGGGATCACCTATCAAGATGTGGGACTTGGACTTGAGGTGAACCTCCAGAGAAGGCCGGATTCCTCTTCCTAAACTAAGTGTTGTACTACTCCTAGTGTAATAAAAATGGCTATCTAGTCCTTTGCTAACATTTTCATGGGGTTTTAGGGAAAGAGATTTTTAGAAATGAAACTATGCTAGGGATGGTGAGCACAAAATAAAGGGTGTTGCCAGACTAAGGAATGGTGAATTTGAAGAGAGTGTGTGCACCACAAGTCAACTTCACCTACTATAACTTAGAGAGAGTACAAAATACCACAGAATAAGAAACACACGTTCCCTCTGTTAAGCTTGATTAGACAGAGAAATATATCAATTTCCCAGTGAAGAAAGATGAACTTAAGAAGGGTGAATTGACACCAAAAATCAACTACATGCAATACTCCATGACTTGATAAGAACAAAAATCCAAGAACCTGCAATAGAAACGTGAACTTGCATAGTTTACCTACAAGCATGAGAAAAGGCATAAGAAAGTATAGAAGGATGAAAGGACCAAGATTAGTCAAAAATCACACACTTTTATTGCTTCAATAACATGCACAATGCATCATACATTTAGAAGAGGCAATGGTTTCCATTATAGTCTTGAAAAGGAGGATTGAAAATTCTCTCAACACACAAGGACAACTTACAGAAGAGAGAGAACTCTTGAAAAAATGCACTTGCCTAAGACGTCTAGATTTCAAACCTATCTGACCTATTAGAACTCCTTGGAATGAGCTTCCAACTTACATTTATAGAGAAATGCTGAGAGAGGAGAGAAGGAGTCATAAATTTCCTTCCTAAATTGAAGGTAGATGATGTATCAATTATTACAGTCGATTAAATTACTTGAGAAAGTTCCATCATGTGCAATTAATTGCTTGTTGACATACTCTTCTCAATTAATTTCTATAATATTTAAATAATAATAATAAATATTATTATTAAAATATTTAAATAAAAAATATTAAATTAAAAAATAATTTGGTGGGCCCCCTGCTGACCAGTTTGTGATGAGGAGGGAGGGGTCCATGAAGAAAAGACTAAAAATAAGTCCAACTCGGTGGTTGGCTCATTGATCCAACCATCGAGTTGGTTCCGAGATCCACTTTCATTAACCACCACCTAGCTCTTCATATTTCTACCGATGTGACCGATCTCTTACTCACCTAAAGTTACCGAGATCCCTTACACTTGCATGGCCTCACCACTCACTAGATTAATTTGATGGATCATTCGAGCTCTGCATGCATTTATTTGGCTCGGGAACTATCTTCAGCTGCTTCCACCGATGTAACTCACTCTCTGTAAACTCCTTCATATGGCTCGACTTCACGCAATATGTTTGCAAGCTCGCCACAACCAATTCCTAATCCACATCAATGTCCTCTCACCAAGTTGATCTGTCATCCTCTAGATTTATGGTCTTTTCACCAAGGTCTAAATTGAACTCCTAACCCAACCAACTCACTCAAGCTCGTTCAAATCATTCTTTCCTAGCTCTACAATTGAATTGGTCTTCATTCTAGATTGACCACACTGAGAACTTGAAACTCAAACATCACCAAACTAGAGCTCCTCCACCAAACCCTAAACTGAGCTCCACCGATTCAACCTCTCTTCATGTGGGCTCAACTCACCATCACAACCTTGAGCTTGAGCTCCTTCTGTTCCATGTTGATCTCCTTCATCCACACGACCGAGCAATCTTTTCATGTTTTTTCAAGCATCAAGTACATCACCATCGCATCAACCCACGAGCCCGCTCACACCTTTTGAACTCGCCAAAAACTTCACATGAGCTCATGTAGAATTGATATATCATCCTCACCAATATCACGTAGAATTGATTCACCTTTAGCGATATCTTCCGAGCTTCATGGGATCTCTACCATTGAACCCGATGTACTCTCCTACTGACTGAGATATGCTCCCAATGAGCTCTATGCTAAGAAAACTTTTACACCGAGCTGTATCTATGAACCGAATGACTTGGCATGAGCCATTCCACAAGCTCATCACCATGTTGAGCTCCCATGCTAGGTACTCGCCATTACAAGAATGACTGGGCCAATATCTCACCATTTACAGACATAGTTCGTCCTCTCAAATTCCTCTCACGAGCCCACCAAGATACCACATATCACTATATTCATCACCGATTTTTTAGATTTCCTTTTCAAACCCTCCTTAGCTTGTCACTCAATGATTTTACCTTTTTCTCGACTCCATGTCACCCAAGTTTTATGTCATGCAAATTCGAGTTCATCTATAGATCACAATGGACCGAGCTCCTCCATCACCAGGTTCTAAGCACCTTACTGAAGTCACCGAGCTCCACTACGATTCCAAGCCAAGATCTTCTTCAAACACCATGGACTCACCATTTTATAACCTCGATGCTGAATGAATTGTAAATTACCCAATGTAACTTGGCTCACACAGCTTAGCTTCCCTCAAATCTCATCGATCGATCTTGAGTTCCTTCAAAACCATGCAACTTGGCACATTATTCTAACTCACCGATAGACTCAACATGCAACACGATCCCATCTTAGCATTAGACTTAGGCCTCCTCCTGACTAGGTGATAGACTCGGACCTCCTCCTAACTCAGTGATAGAATTGAACCTCCCCATGACATGGTGACCACTTCATAGCTTCTGATCCCTGAAATTTTGAAACTCCAAATTTTAGAATTTTAGAATTTCAAGTTTCAGAAATATTCAAATCGTTCAACATCTTTGACCCCAAGAATCTCTGATGTAGCCTATAATTTACCAGATAACTCCCTAGTCAGGTTGGCACATCACTCAGCCTAGATTGAGCACTCACCCAAAGCGTGCAAAGGTATTAGGTCCCTCTTTAGGGTTGTTGTAGCAGGATGTTAGCATGATGAAGGAAGAAACATATAGATCCATAACTAATCTATCATTCTTCAATGCATGCTACATTTAGATTTATGAAAGAACAAGTTCGAACAATAATCATGATTGAGTCGAGAACATGCACTAGTTGATTACACAGAGGAATGACACTTAGATTCAGCCAATAACTTCCATCTATTAATAAAAACAGAATCTCCTTACAATAATGGCATTCTATACCAATGTGCATATGGATCTGATACAATAATCCAATAATATGTGCATATCTCTATATCTCTATACATCCATCTCTCTTCTACACTCTCTATATCTCTTCTACTATGTGCTTCACATCATATATATAGGGTGGGGAATTTCCCTTTACTGCTTATCTATTCTAGAAATAGGTCATATGATATTAATAGCCATGCGTTGTTTACAGGAATATCCACACATGCAAGTGTGCTATCTATAGACCTCTTATAGTTAACTGAAGTGACAATCCTATTATTAGCTCGTCTCCATGCAAAAAGCTTGACCCAATCCTCTCAAGATAAAAAATGCATGGCACACACGTCTTTGCATCATTGGTGTGTTCCATACGCCATCTTCTAAAAATAGGTCTTCATGCTTAAAATAGGCTAAGTCCTGAATGTTGAACTTTCCCTCTGCATGCGGGTTCTTCCTGTCCCTTCGTGCCCTTGATCCTGGCCTTTTCTCCCACATGAACTTCTTGTGTGATCTCTAACAAGTATTCTCTAATCAACATTACCCCACACTAATCTCATTGTCATCTTGACAATGGGTATTTTCAAAAATTGTAGTAAAGAATAATAATGGAAAGAATAAGAAAGAATGTAGATGAATAAAGAATGTTTTAAGAAGCAACTCTAGATACTCCTCTTTTATTCCGGTCTCCAAGGTCTTCCATTCAGTGAGTGCTTGTTCTACTTTTTCTGGAATGTCCATAGAAATGGACTCCAATTCATCCTTCATAATATCCCATTTTTCATTTTGCAAAACCAAGACAATGCTGGACATTGAGGTCATTCTTCCTTCTATAAGATCCATCTTCTATGTAATTATCTTCCCAAGCTCTTCCAGCTAAGTCTTATGCAGCTCTTGTGCTACTGCCAGGCCTCGTGCTTCTGCTTAACTATTGAAAATATTTCTGTGTGTCCCAATGTATCATCCTTCATTACTCTCAATGGTATGGTGATTGTACTCACTCACTTTTCTTTTCCTTATGTGATAATCCCACTCCTGGCCGACAATAACCCCCTCTAGATATTGCATCTCCAAAAAAAAAAATTCTGGAGCCATTTCTTCCTCCTTAATGACCACCTTCTTCTTTCCTTTTACTCCTGCTACAAATGCCTTCTTGGGTGCCATTTTACCTTGTAATCCTTTATAGATCCTTTCCGTTTAAATTCTGCAATGTGCAAAGCAAACCCTAGTTCAATTCATCATGCCGTAGGTGAAATTATGTGCCCCTAACTTGTCTCTGTCACCTCACTTCACTCAAACCCTTCACCACCAGGGAACAATTTTCTTTTGCACATAGATCTCTTCGTCAGGACTGGTTACACACCTCTCACACCTTAAAAATGATCACTCAGCTCTTCGCACTTGTCTACTTTCAAATACTCTTAATCACAATGGTAAAAATGAATTTGTATCCCATCCTTATATAGATGTTTCAAATTTTGATGCATTTATTCCTCCTTCACCTACTAAGTATCCTCTCATTCATTGACCAAATTTGTTTATTCTACATGATACATCTTCATGCCCCAGCTATAACTTTCTAGCACTCATCTCTACCCTCTCTTCATAGAATTCTCTTCAGTGCATGCCCTTGCACCCGAGTACCTCATCACTTTACCTTCTCATTGCAGTTATCATGGCCTCCACTTTCCTTACGTTATATTGTTCCTTCTTTCATCTCCATCCTTGGTCACTTTTGAGAAGCAATCTTCTTTTGACTTAAAGAACACCTGTATCAGCTTATTCCTTTCACAAACTCCCACAGTCTTTTACTTGCATAACGACAACCAACCCACACTAAAGGTATGTGTAGTCCTCTGCACATACATATTCTTCATATAGTAATTAGCTTCATGCCTACAAGCGCGCTTATTACAAAAAAACAACTAAATTGCAAAAGCATGGTGACAATCAATGGAATACATTAAGGAAATACCAAATTGAAAACCTAATCTAAATGGAAATACTACCTTATTACTAACACCAAGAAGACTTATTTATAATAGGGCTTTAGCCTACTCCTGTTAAAGTAACTAGGTAGTCATGTTCCATCAAGTTCTTCTAACTGGAAAGAACCTGATTCAAGTATATAAGTGATGATATATGGCCCCAGCCAATGTACTTTGAGCTTTCCTAGATGGCACAAGAAATTTGAGTCATAAAGAAGTACCATTTTTCCAATCTCAAACTTCTTATGCCTTATGTTTCTTTCATGCCATGCTTTCTTCCTAGCTTTTTCCTATTTCTGAATCCATCGTGCTATGGTTCATCACTCATACAGTTGAATCATCTTCTTGATACACTCTTTTAAATCCTGCTCATCAGCTAGAGCTCTAGCATGTGCAATGTGCAAAAAAGGTAACATAAATTATATTGGGAGAAAGGCTTATGCATCAAACACCAACTATAATGGTGTGGCTTTGTTCAATCTCTTGTAATTTGTTCTATATGCCCAAAGAACAGATGAAACTTTGTCATCCCAATCCTTTCTTCCAACATCACAAATTTTTGTCAAAGTTTGGCTCAAAATCTTGTTGAAATCCTCAGCAGTTCCATTTTCCTGAGGATGATAGGGTGTAGTTTTATGGTTTGTAACCATAAACTCACCTAATAGGATACTGATCATCTCATTCAAAAAGTGTGTACCCCTATCACTTGTCAAGCTTAAAGGACATCCATATCTTGTAAGAACATTCTCCCATAGAAACCTAGCTGATGTAGCTGTCGTACAATCCTTCATAGGTGGGGATTCTACCCACCGTGTTAGATAATCTATGTAAGTAATGATATAGCACGATCCAGTCCTACGTGTGGATGGTGAAATAGGTCCTACAAATTCAATGGCCCATTTCTCAAATGGTTTACCACTAGTAATTGGTCTCAAAGGCATCTCATCTCTTTTCCCTGGTTTTCCTAGGCACTGACAATGATCACACACCTTACAATATTCTTTACAGTCTTTATACAATGTCTCCCACCATAATCCACCAAGTAGGATCTTCCAGGCAGTTGCATTACCTGCATAATGGCCTCCTATAGTACCACCATGAGCTTCATCCATAATATCCTTATGCTCATGCTCTAATACAAAATGGCATAATACTTCATCTTTTCCTAACTTGTAGAGGTCACCACTGATTATTATAAACAACGACGTGTGTATAACAAGTTGTTTCTTTTCTAATGCCTTCATTCCTTCTGGTGCCACACCAGTTTGTAGAAAGACAAAAATGTCTTATAATTCCATGGCCGTGTGTTGTAACCTATATAACTATGCATCTGGCATGGTTTCCTCAATTTTCTACGCTTCTTCTCCTGAGTTAATTATAGAAAAGTGGTCTTGTCCAAAATTAATTTTCCCTAGCTTCACCACAACTGTGAAGTCAAACTATTGAAGTAGGAGTACCCATATACATATGGACCCTTGTAAGATGGGATTTTTTACCAAGTACATCAATGCCATGTGATCTGTATAAAAAACAAACGGGTGTCACTAATAAGTACTATCTAAACTTGTGCAATGCATAGATCATGGACAAAGCTTCACGCTCTGTAATTGTATAGTTCCTTTCAGCAGGAGTCAACTTCCTACTAGAAAAAAAAATTGGATGATCTATAATACCATCACCAAGTTGAGCTAACATAGTGCCAATGGCCAAGCCAGAATCTTCCACATGCACATGAAATGGTTTATCCCATGAGGGAAAGTGCATAATGGGCGCAGTAGTAAGTTTCTCTTTTAATATCTCAAATGCGTGTTATTATGGTTCTCTGTAATAAAATGTACCTTTCCCTTTTAGTAATTCTTCAAAGGGTGTAGTAATTTTGGCACACCCTTTGATGAAATTTTGATAGTAACCTGTATGAACAAAAAATCTGCGCACCCCACTTTGACTTGAAGGTGCTTCTAGCCATAGAATGACTGCAACCTTAGCTAGATCAACCATAAAACCTTTCTTGCAGATTATATGTCCTAACAGTATTCCAAATGGTGTAGAAAATATGCACTTCTTGATGTTCAAAGAGATACTCAATTATCTACATCATTCAAACATTAAGTGCATATTTTTACAATGATCTTTCACAAGCCCATATACTGTCCAATCATCTAGGTAGACCTGTAAGAAGTTGTGAATAAAATCTTTGAATGCTTGAACAACTATGCGCAAGAATACAACAGGTGCATTTTTCAATCCAAAAGGCATCACAGTATAGGAAAAAATACCCCATTTAGTAGTAAATGTTGTCTTTTCTTGATCCTCCTGAGCAATCCTAACCTGATAAACCCGAAAAACCCATCCGTGAAAGAATATATTTTGCACCTTGTCACTCCTTCCAATATTTCCTCAATGAATGGTGTAGGGAATGGATCTGTGATGATTGTAGCATTCAACTCCCTGTAGTCCACACATATTCTAATTCGTCCATCCTTCTTGATATTGATCACCATTAGACTAACCCATTCTAACTCATCAAGGGGCTTGATAATTCCAGAGTTCAACATTTTATCAATTTTTTCTTATACCTTTTTGCAAATTAGGATTCACTCTGTAAGGTCTCTTTCTCACAGAGTGTGCACCTTCCTTGAGCTTTATCTTCATTTCCCCAAGTGATTCATTCAAGCCTTTAAGTTCATAATACCCTTGAGGAAATAATTCCTGATAATCCCTGAGTAACTCAATGATATTTGTGACCTCCAAGTCTGACCAGTAAGTCTCCAATGATGGCCTCCTTAGGCTTAGCCTCTGAACCTCTATTCACCTTATTTGTCTTCATTGGCTCATAGTATGTGCATGTATCCTTATCTGCACTAACCAAGACCTGACACACCCCCTGTGAATAGTTAATATCCAAATTTCCAACTTCCTCATCATCCATGATGTAAACCATCTTACCCTTTTATTTCTTAAGACAAGAACAATGTATACCATCTTACCTTTTTCTCCTTCTTTTTCAAAATGTGCCCCTGATTATTTCTCACCTATTAATTCTTGTATGAGTTCCTCCACTTTTGCACTATCTCTAGTGGTTAACCACTTGAAAATTTTTAATGCCTCTTCTATTGGAGGTTGGGAAGAAAAATAGTCAAAGGTCTGGATCATTCTTGTAGTCAAATTTTACCAATTCATAGTCTCTCGATGTAGTTCTGCATATACATACTAGGCACGTGTGCATCCTTATACAGTAGAGTATAATTTATGCACCTAGAGTGAAGGTGGTAATGCTTCTTGTCCCATTGTCCAAAGTCTCTCACATTGTTGAATGTGATGCTAAGCAGGTTGATCACCATTATAAGTGTATATCTGTGTAGGTGCATTACTTCTTATAAACCTAGTAGATAGGGCACTTCTGATCTCCTTCCACTCCATAATATTATCTCTATGAACTACCCACCAGCACGTTGCTTGTCCCACACAAGAAATGTGCTAACATGTCTCTTCTCCTGACCTGGTCTATGCACTATGCCTCCATGGCTTCCAAAAATATAGGAAGATCTTGTTCTCTTGTATACAAAGGTACTGTGCCACCTATCCGTTAAATAGAATGAATTCCCTTCTTGCACGCAACCACTTTTTTCACCTCACACCCTACTTTTTCATATGTACAATGAGCTCAATTATCACAAGAAATACTCATAGTATCACTAATAGGCTGAGAATCCTCCAATTGTAGGATGCCTTAGTTTGATGTCTCATTGACCTTTGGATCCTTAATAGCGCATACATAAATTTTGTTCATGTCCTCCTCACTTAGAGGCTCAACATATGGTGTAGAATTCTCATCTGTTAGAGGTATCACAACTCTTTCCTCCTTGTTCTCAAAGCTGATATACCCCTTATTGAATATCAAGTCAACATTATTTGTATACCACCAAGGGTGCCCAAGAAAGGATAGAAAATTGTCTGCTTCTGCAAGTGCTAATACTTCAAAATTCCTACTGAACTTGGCCCCTTTTATGGTTATAGATGCATCCTTCAAAACTCCTATGGGAGTGGCCTTAGTCTAGTATTCCATAAACAACACATTAGATGATGGCTGCAATGGAGGCCTCCCCATTTTACCCATGCATCTAATGTAAGTACATTTAATTATGCACCTGTATCTATCAAAATATTACTCAACAACCATCCATCCATAATAGCATTTAGAGTAATTTCTTTGTCATAGTAAATGCTATCAGGGGGAAGATTTACATGCAGGATTTCTCATCCTGTCTCAATATTTTCACACAAGGTGTTCCCTTTTAACCAACTTCCTAATAGTGGGATGATGTTCTCCTGGCCCAACATTTTGCATACTTCTCTCAGATCATCGATATCAGTTTAGAATGTCTCTAATGATTTCTTTTACTCCTTTAATTACTATATTTCACCCTAAATATTTCTTAGCACTTCCATGATACCCTGATAAACCTCTTTCCGATGATCTGGATCTGGGTACCTTGCATGAAAAACCTCCTCCTTGGTGATCATAGGATTCTGATACGATGCCTCTCCTGCACGCACTACTTTAGCTCATGTAGTAATCTTCACTATTAATGCATGAGGTCCTTCTGCTATCTTGGGCATCCATTGATCTTCTATCGTGGACTAGATTCTAAACATCTTGACACCTTTGTTTTCTTGCTTATGCTACTTAATGAGATGCTCATATAAGTCCGAGCACTCTTCATAGCTATGATTCTTTCCGTAAAAAGAACATGTAATATTCTAGGGACATTCATGCTTATAATGATCAGGGGATCCATATGTATAGCATATTCCTTGAGGAAACTCACTTCTTCTTCCACCTTGGCCTCGTCCTCCATATCCACCATGGTATCCACATCACCTTCCACGACCTCCTTCAAAATGCCCCTCATTCCTGTCATAACACATTTGATTATGATCCTAATCTTGGTGCTCATTCTTACCCTTAGAATTATCCGTTACACTAATCTGTCATACCACAATGTCTATAGCATCCTATATTTGACCAATCAATTGACAATCCTCAGTATCATGGGTCGTGGACTTAGAAATTTTACAAAAGCTGTATACATTCTTCTTTATTGCACACTGTAATATAGGATAGTGACTAACATCATGATTCAAATGATAGATCTCACAATCCAATAGTAATGAGTGTATTGTTCTGTGAGGACAACTATCCTTGGTGTGACCTTCTACTTCACAATTTGTACACCAAATTCCTGAGCGCGTTTCATGAGCTAAATTTGCTGATAGCTTCTCTAACTACTTTTCCATAGCTGTAATCTATGCTTCTAAGAATGTACTAACACCAATGTTGATGCTCCTAACTGCCTGAACATGCAAAGCTACTTCTAGTGCTTCACATGGGTCAATGTATGTCTTATGGGACAATGCTCTTCTAAATGGTGTAATCAATCATCCAACGAACCATTGTGTATGTTGACTTGCATGAATATCATAAGATAGCTTAGATAGAAGTGTCCTAAAATGGTCATCATACTCATGTACACTCTCAGTGGTTCCCTACTTGTTATCCTTGAGTGCACTAATACTCTTCCACTCAAACTCAGGGATATGGAACTCTTTTAGGAAAACATGCTTCAATGCTGCATAATCCATGCAAGTTTTATTAGGGTCAAACTTCCTATACTAGATGTGTGCACATGCCTGTAATGTAGTAGAAAATTGAATTACCTTTCACTCAGAAGCCATGATCCCTTTAGCACACCACAACATCTCACACATGCGCAGATGCTCAGTAAAATCCTCTATACCTCTATACTCTAGAAGATGAAGAGACATCTTGATATAAATGTTCTGTGGTTGCTACAGGCCTTGACCACATGATCCTGAACCTCCTATGTTCCCTATGCATCCAAAACCATCAAATCCACTAGAAATAGAATCACGTATACCTCCTAATCCTTCACCTGTAGCTAGAATAGGACCTGTAGATGTACTCCCCTATGCTCTGACAATAGTACTATATTAAACCCCTATAGTTTGTGAGGTAGTTCCACTCCTAGAGGTGAATTTGAAATTTTGCGCGCTCACATTCTATGCGGATGGTGTACCTAAGAATGTTCCTCCAAATATCATCGAATTCATCTTTATTACCATTGATGTACTTGCTCCCTGACTTACTCCTACTCTCCTACTTCCCAAGTTAGCCTGTTTGTTATATTTCGTATTAGATATTGGAAAACCAAGAACAGGGGCTAGGTCACCAAGTAGATTAAGATGCGCTCCCACGGCCCAGGTAATCTCTATTGGCACATTTTTGTGTGAGGCCAAGGGGGGATATCTATCATATTTTCCAAGATGCAGGAGTTCATGATGCTCTAGCTCCACATCTTCTATGTGAGTTGTAAATCCTTCATGATCCATCTCTCTCCTCAATGTCATACTTTCTACAATAAAACACTACTTCTCTATCTCCCTCTCGCGCACCTCATTATACTTAATCCATGTTTCCTCTCTCTTCCTTTTTTCCGCTAGGTCTACCATCTTTCACGAAACCTGTTCTTTCCCTCACACATGGTGAAGCTTAGTTAGCCATTGGTTTACTCTCTAGGTTCAAAGTTACCATCAAGATCTTGATCACTAGTGGAATACCTTGTAGATATACTCCTCTTGGATACCACAAAAATTGGAACTCAGCTACCTCCAAACAAGAATACGTCGAAATTGAATATTCTAGAATATAACTATTTAGAACACCACAAAACCACGTATCCACGACACATGAGTCTAGATCAAATCAACATCATAAGGGGCCTGAAATTCTTCCTATGTTTAGAAAAGTGTATGATACTTCCAATTCTGTTGAGATGCATAAGCAGTAAGCCACTCGTATAGTTCTACTAGAAAGATAGTGAAAAATCTCTTGTATATACTGTCATATAGATTCTCTTCTACCCAAGTGCGTGCGTTAAACTCAGATCGATTGCTGAACTACTGTGTATATTCTTCCTACAAATTGTGTATCCACCCCTCAATACTTGCTAGAGTTAACTGATACATCTTCATCACAAACCATCCTGAACACCACTAAAAAAAAGGTCTCAGAAATGGAAAAATTAATGAAACCTAGAATTTACTAGATAACTCCCTAGCTGCGCTGGCACATCACTCAGCCTATATTGAGTGCTCACCCGAAGCACACGAAGGTACCAGGTTCCTCTTTAGGGTTGTTGTAGTAGGATGTTAACGTGACGAAGGAAGAAACATATAGATCCATAACTAATCCATCATTCTACAATGCATGTTATATTCAGATCTATGAAACAACAAGTTTAAACAACAATCATGATTGAGTCAAGAACATATACTACTTGATTACACACATGAATGCCACTTATATTTATCTAATAACTTCCATCCATTAATAAACATAAAATATCCTTACAATAACGACATTCTATACCAATGCACATATGGATCTGATACAATAATCCAATAATATGCACATATCTCTATATCTCCATACATCCATCTCTCTTCTACACTCTCTATATATCTTCTACTATGTGCTTCACATCATATATATAGGGTGGGGACTTTCCCTTCACCACTTATCTATTCTAGAAATAGGCTACATGCTATTAATAACTACACACCATTTACAGGCATAGCCACACATTTAAGTGTGCTATCTATAGACCTCTTGTAGTTAACTAAAGTGACAATCCTATTATTATATCGTCTCCATAAAAAACACTTGATCTAATCCTCTAAAGAAAAACAATGCATGGCACGCACGTCTCTGCATTGTTGGTGTGTTTCACATGCCATCTTCTAAAAATAGGTCTTCATGCTCAAAATCAGCTAAGTCTTGAATACTAAACTTTCCCTCTGCGTGTGGGTTCTTCCTATCCCTCTGCTCCCTTGATATTGGCCTTCTCTCCCACGTGGACTTCTTGTGTGATCTCTAACAATTATTCCCTAATTAACAATCTCCAAAATTCTAAAATAGATAAATCCAAAACAAAACTCCAAAAACATGACTCATGAGGGTGATCTGAACTGACCTGTCAACTTGCTTCTTCCTGATGCCTACCTATAAACACCCTCTGATTCATGTCACTGAGTTGTTCCTCCCTCTACATTTTGTTCACTAAATCAATACATGCTCCCTAAAATGAACACTTTGATTTCTAAGTCTAAAACTGGCATGAAATGTCATTCTCATCATTCCTTCAAGCCGAGCTCTATCCTCCACATTATATCAAGTATGTTGCCAATATCGTTTGGTGACAGATCATACCATACTTCCAACCTTCCAAAACATCAATAGTAATCACCGAGTAACCATCAAGATAGAGGCATTCAGTACCTGCCTCTATAACATTCATGAACCCTAGGGAACGTCATACAATCATATTACCCAAAATCAAGATCTTATGACTTCTCTTAATCCTTTATGGAACATCTCATATGCACATAACCAGATGTCTCATAACAAGTCATCCCATTCTTTGGATTACCAGGGCTGAGCTTCTTCATCCCTTTGACATGACTCATTTTTCCTTCAACTTGACTTGAACTATCCTTGAATCGGCGAGGAACTTCAAATGTTCAGCCTCCACTTTGCTCACTCGTGAGCTCTCATCTGAGTACCTCTACACCCACCAAAAATCCATCATCTACCGAGATCATTTGACTGTCGACCAACTTTGGGCATTATGCCAAGTCCTTCATTTTTCATATGTCTAGCACAATCCCTTTTACACTATATCAGCTCACTGAGTAGCTCACCAAGCTACTCGATGAGTTGTTTTAAGCTCGATGTCTCCTTAGCTTACTGAATTGGTCTTTACTCTAAGTTTTAACTCATTATGTTTTGTTGAAATTGAAGAGATAATAGGAGCACCAATTAAACATGATTTCTCAATTTACTTGATTTCTCGCAATCCTTGGTAGAAAGTGGGCCCATAGAGGTCAAACTTAGTAATATGAGGAAACTTACTAACCCCTAAGACCCAAAATGGGGAAAATACTCCAAAATGATCCCGAAATTTCTCATAACACCAAGATATGCCTTAAACACAATATTTTTCCTATAATGTCCCCAAAATGTTTAATGAAGGGGATTTTTGGTTCTAGGATCCGATTGACCCCTGTTATCTGATTTTACCCCTAGGGGGCCAAAATTGGATAACATGTCCCAAAAATCACTTGTCCCACACTATTTTAATTCCCCTATAAGATCATATTCTCAATGTAAAATGGATCATCCTCCACCTCGACTTCCTTTTGTTTTCAATACATTTGGACCAATAAATTTTAGAGGAATGGTTGGGTATCCTAATGTTGTACCCCAAGATGTGAGTAATAGGTTGCCTAATGTTCAAGGAAATAATGCCATCATTGGGGATCAATATTTGATAATATTCGTTAATATAATGGAATATTTTTAAATTGAGTATGAGGATGTGTATATAAAATTATTCATTCATACTCTCGAAGAGGATGCACATGATTGGTATAAATATTTACCAGAAAATTCAATAGACTCATAGACCGAGATGAAAAATGCTTTTAAATTACAATATGGGGATAAGTCTGACCCAAGGTTCCTTTTGTTTGAGTTTGAGAATATAAAAAATAATCCTTTATGTAGCCTAGAATTTATCAGTAAAAGCCTAGGTGTGTTAGCACATCACTCAACCTAGACTAAGTTCTCACTTGAAGCACACAAAGGTACTAGGGCGCTCTTTAGGGTATCTATTACAGGATGTTTAACATGATGAATACTTAATGCATTTAGATCCTTAATAATACATCATTCTGCAGTGTATGTTCAGATATAGATCTAAAGAGTAATAGACTTAACTGATAACCATGATGAAATCAAGCATGCAAGAACCAATTATACTCAGGATTAATACTCTGATTCAGCCAATACACTCCATTATATTAAACATGATAAATACACAAAAGCTCATTAGAACAGATAATACCATAGCGTATACGCGAATCAGATTTGGTAGCATAACCTCACAATAATTTAGTTCTCATACCTCTTCTATAGTATGAAGTTCATTACATATTTATAAGGGTAAGGACTTGCCCTTCACCACTTATCTAATCCCAAAATAGGTCATATGCTAGAAATATCCATGCACCTTTATAATCACAGCCACACATGCAAGTGCGCTAACAATAGATCTCTCCTAGTTAAATGGAAGTACTAACCCTATTCTTATCTTGCACCCATGAAAATTTGTCTGTATCCATTCTTCCAAAAATAGCCCATGCATGTCACGCAAGTCTTTTCCTAGTTTATGTGCTCCATGCACCATCTTCCAAAAATAGATCATAATTGTGAAAATAGCTAAGTCCTGAATCTGTCTCTATCCTCTGTGCATGATTCCTTCCCGATCCTCCTGCGCCTTTGAATGCACTCTTCGCTTCCATAGGAATATTTTGTATGCCTTCTGCTAAGTGTTATACATTGTCTTCTCAACAATACCCCACACTAACTGCATTTCCACCCCATAAATGGATACTCCTTGAAAAATAAATAATAAAGTAATGGAAATAATGTTAAATAATTTCTATATAAAGAATAGTTATTTACTCTGCATCACCCTCTGCTTCAACTGGAAGAATGAGTTCTAGATATTCATTCTTTATTTTAGCCTCTAATGTTTGACATTCACGTAGTGCGGCCTCTGCTTTTTATGGAATATATACTGCAATAGACTCCATCTCATCTTGGGAAATTTATCCCTTTTTGTTATGCAAAACCAGAACAATGTTGGAAATTGCAAACATTTTTCCTTCTAGTAGATCCATATTTTGTGTTATAAACTTCCCTATTTCATCTAACCTTTCCTTATGAGGTTCATGTGTTGTTGTAAGGGCATCATGATTTTTTTTTACCAATGTCAATCTCTTTGCACGACCCAGTGTCTCATCCTTCATATATTTTAGGACTTCATTGTCCTCTACCATGGTCCTTATCCTTATGACCACCTCTGGAACTATGAAAATATTCAATGCCTAGTCTTCTTTCCTCAACTCCTCCTACAAGGTTTAGATAAATTCCTCATAAGATGTAATATTCCTCATCACCGAAGCCTTTGTTTGCTTGGCTTCATCCTCAGGATATTTTGGTGTTGGCATGCACATAGGTCCATCCTCAAGCACCAAATCAACCATGGTATGTACATAATGCATTGTCGAATTAAAAGTTTTTGGGTACCTTGGACTACAAATGTGGTCTTGCTTTATGGACATGGTCTCCAATTTCCTCTGCCATGCTGATGAAAGCATTGTTCTTCTTCTTCTCTAAGTCCTCTTGTCATAGGCACACTATATCTACATATTTGGCCTTGATCTACTTTTTTAGTGCCCTAATAGTTGCATCTTTATCCACATTCCTCCTTGCCACATCTGTAGATACCTTCACCAAGGAATTACTTGTTCATCCGAATTAAACAGTAGGCTTTATTGTTATGTTTCTGGCCTGAGGTCTCTTCTTCAATCTTCTTGATACATAGGACTCTTCAAGTATGTCTAAGTATGGTTCATCCATATGTGTCTGCATTGACCACGATAGATGGTTCCTTATGCACATGGTGGCCATGTCCTCATCAATCATCTCCCATCCATATAATTCCTTAATTCCCATCGTGCTTTGGAAACAGGCGCGGATAATTTTACTTGTGTCCTCAGCATAGCCCATGATCAATGCAGTATACTCCCCACTTATCCTCTTCGATCTTGGACCCTTAGGAACTTGAGCACCAAGATTTGGAACTTGTTCTGCTATGCCCTGAGTAGTCTCTTGCACAATCCCATCTACCTCCTTTACCCCTTCTTCTTCATCCTTAACTTCTTCGTCATTTGGCTCTTCCACGTCCTCTGGTGGTGTAGGAGATTCTAGCACACTCTCCTCACATTCTTCTACCTCCTCTTCCATTTTCAACTTTCTCCTTCTTTTCTCAGTTGTCTCCTTCTATGGAGAGAGTTGTGGTGATCTACACACTGACTGTGCTGAAGCACCTTAGGTTCTGGTTATTTTAAATACCCTTTTGAAGAGATGCTCTCCTTGTACTGTATCCAGGTCCTCATCACCTCCTTCTTACACCTGAGGTGGTGTAGTTTCACAGTTATTTCCTACCTTTTCTGTAGGTTTCCTTTGTCCTCTATGCTACATGCCACCACTATCTTCTCATTTATCTTTCCCTTCATCCACCACTATAGTCTCTACATGTTGTGGAGTTAGCACATTCTCTACTATATGCTTACCCTTAAGTAGCCTTGGAAGCACAAACTCTTTTTCCACATATTTTTTGTTCTCCATCTTGGGCTTGAGTTGAAGATACACAAGTACTGATCTAAAGTATTTAACTACTAAGCTTACCGGCTTCATGCTTATTACATATGAGATAAGCCTCTCAATGTTGGTAGTCCTTCCTAGATATACATATGTTTTTCTCAGAGTGTGATAATCACAATCTACCTTATTTGTAATGAAGTTTAGGTAGTGTGCATCTATGAACTAGTGAACTGATTCTTAGAACTAGCATGGTGTGAAGGCATATGGCAGTTCACACCAAGGGCTCCAAGCTCTATCCTTCATCGTAAATTGTGCGATGCAAAAATGTTGGTAGACCATGAACTATATTGCCTTACCCACCACCAAAGGTAGCTTCTTGGGTATATGCCACTCCTCTTCAAATGTCGCATAGAGCTTTTCATACCACATCTCAACCCTATATTTAAATCGCCTAGTCATGGTCCCTTTGCATAAGTATTTATCAAATCTCTCCTCCAGAGATTTATTTTCCGTGGGGTACTCCCAAATATTTTCCTTTGGCCCATCGGGCACTCCAATCTCCATAAACACCAAAGATAATAAAATAGCACCAAAACTAATTCTTTCACTTGTATGCACTTCTTCAACTATTGTATTTTCTATGTAATCCACGATATTATAGATCACTCCTTGAGACATTTTCCTTGCAAGGTGTAGCCACATTGTATTCACCTGCAGCCACATTTATTGGTCATTCAAATTTGTTATCAAATGTGTAACTACCTATACCACTGAGTACTTCTTCAATTTATCAATATCCATGTTGTGCGTACACTTACTACATCCTATCTCCTTCCTTGTCTCCAAGATCTATACTTTATCTATTAAGTCACTCTCCAGGTCTTCTCCTGAGGCCCTTAATCCTGTCACTATTGAAATTAATGCAGATGTGATTCTAACCCTCTGTCCGGTGAAGTAGAAGAAGTCCTCATGGACTCTTCTCATCAACCATCGATATAAAGGTTCATACTTTCCAAAGTATGGCAGCTCGTACAACTGGTAAACTCCAATCTACTTTAGTAACTTCTCTCCTGAGTCATTGTACACTGGCATTTCTTCTATTGTGTGCTTATTTGTTTCCATGCTCAACAATACATTTAGTTCCTTCTTATTATCTAATGTGTAATGGTTATAATCATTGATATTACATTTACGAATGTGGGAATGCCATTATTTTCCCACAATCATGCCCTCCAGATACTGCATTAATGAGAAATTACTCTCAAGAGCAATTTCTTCTTCCACTTCGACCTTCTTCTTCCCTTTTACTCCTGCCACAGATGCTTTCTTCGGCACCATTTGAAAATATATCCTTTCTATCCTCTAAAATAACCAATTTAAAACCCTAATTCGAATCTTCATGCCTTAATGGAAATCATGTGCCCTAGCTCCTTCGTAATACTTTTGCTTCACTCAAAGCCTTCACCTATGGGGATGCAAGCTTCTCCTGTTCACAAATCTTCTCTCCATTTCTATTTTCACACTCTTTACACCTCAATATGACTCACTCGGCTTGTTTATACTTATCTCTTTTCAAATTATTACAATTTCAATGGTAAGAATGAACTCGCATCTTGTCCTTATCTATATTTTCAAAAATTTAGTACATTTATTACTCCTTCACCTACCAATAATCCTCTCATTAATTGACCATTTTCATTATTTCCATGAGGTACATCTTCATGCCCAAGATATAACCTTCTAGCACTCCTTCTTACCTTCTAACCATGGACTTCTCTTCAACACAACTATATGCACCTAAATAACTCGCCACTACGCCTTCCCTTGGTAGTTCACATGGCCCTTGCTTACCTCGCTTTATACTTTTTTCTTCATTCATCTCCACTTATGGTCCGTGTTTCTAGAAGTATTCTCTTTTTTAACAATTCTCCATCTTAAATAGCACCTGTAGCAGTTTTTTCCTTTCATGTGTACTTATTTTCAATAGTCATGTACTTGTATATCAATAACCACCCCATACTAATGGTATGTGCAACCCTCTGTGCATAAAAAATATTTAAATAATAATTAGCTTCTATAGTGTAAACACTTTTATTACACAAAAACACCAACTAAATTGACAAAGCATAGCGACGAAGAAGGAAATACTTGAAGGAAATAAAAAACTGAAAACCTAATCTAAATGGCAACACTGCCTTATTACAAACACTAAGAAGAATTTTTATAGTAGATCTTCACCCTACTCCCATTGAAGTACCCGGGTAACCGTATTCCATGAAGCACCTCTAATTGGCAAGTGCTTGTTTCAAGTATGTGAGTGATAACATATGACCCCAACCAATGTACTTTGAGTTTTGCTGGATGGCGCAAAAGCTTAGAATCATAAAGGAGCACCATCTATCCAATATCAAACTTTTTATCCCTGATGTGCCTATCATGCCATGCTTTCTACTTGGCCTTTTCTTTTTTTTGACTCCAACATGTTATTTCTCTTCATTCATCCAGCTTGATTAACTTTTCAATCTATTCTTCTAATGCTTGTTCATAAAATGACCTCAAGCATGTGCAATGCGTAAAGAAGGTATCATGAATTCCATAGGAAGAATTACTTCCTTGCCAAACACTAACTAAAATGGTGTAACCTTATTTATCCACTTGTATGTTGTTCTATATGCCCAAAGTACTGCAGGCACTTTATCATCCCAATCCTTCCTTCCAACATCAATTTTTTTTCAATTTCTGGCTCGAAATATTGTTGAAAGCCTCAACATTCCCATTTTCTTTAGGATGATATGGTGTAGTTTTATGGTGTGGAATCATGAATTCATCCAATAAAATTATGATTGTCTCATTCAGAAAATGTGTGCCCCTATCATTGGTCAAACTCAAAGGATATCCATACCTTGTAATAATATTTTCCCGTAGAAACTTGATAGCTGTAGCTGTTGTACAATCCTTTGTAGGTGCTGCTTCTACCCACCTTCTCAAATAGTCTATGAAAGTGATGATATAGTGTGATCTAATCCTGCCAATGGATGGTGAAATAGGAACCAAAAAATCAATAGCCAATTTCTCAAAAAGTTATTCACTAGTAATAGGTCTTAGAGGCATTTCATATCGTTGACCTGGTTTCCCAAGGCACTAATAGTGATCACAAGCCTTACAATATGCCTTATAATCTTTATACAGGGTATCCCACCATAATCTAGTGAGTAGAATCTTACGTGTAGTGGCATCACCAAAATAGTGGCCACTTACAATACCACCATGAGCTTCTTCTATAAGACCCATACGCGCATGTTCCAAAACACAATGATGAAATACTTCATTCTGAGATAATTTGTACAGGTCACTACTAATTAACATATAGGGTGCCACATGTATAACAAGTTGTTTCTTCTCTAAGGATTTCATTCCTTTTGGTGTCATCCTTGTTTGTAGAAAGATAACAATGTCCTCTAATTCTGATGGTGTGAGTTGTAACCTGTATAACTGTGCATTGGGCATGGTATCTTCAATGGTTTTTGCTTCTTCTCCTGAATGTATTCTAGGTAAATGGTCTGGTCCAGAATTACATTTCCCTAGATTAAAAATTGTGTGTAGACACCTATGATTTAGCTTGAGCAATTTAAATTTTTAAAATTGCACTAATTATACCCTTTTCTGAAAATTGATGACATATTGTCAATACAGCACACTTCCTCTTCTATAACCATTAATTAGTTGCATTACACTATTTAATTAACCCTTCTATCCAATAATGATGCCAATTAATGACATTTTGTTAATCATCTTCCCTTTCTATCTAGACTAATTAATTATTTCTAATTAATTAAGCTCCCCTTTATATCTACATTAATTAATTATTTCTAATTAATTAATCCCCCTTTCTATCTAGACTAATTAATCATTATTAATTAATTAGCTTCGTCTTCTATTAAATCAATAAATCATCATTTATTTGATTAAATCCCTCTCATGGTCTAAATCATACTAATTATTCCTCTAAAAATCTTATATAAGATTGCACACCTATTAATTAATCACTTTCATTAATTAATAAATCCCCTCAAACCCCATGGGTCACTAAAGGACAAACTAAACTCTACTAAGGTTGACTCAACCCTTTCTAAACCTTGCTTATCCATAACTAACCCAACCTCTCTATTTATCCCACATGAAGAGGGATGTAGAGATTCTTCTATCCATTGGGCTATATAAGGAGCCCTCCTCCTACCTTTCTATTTACACCTACACCTACATTCCTAAATGAGCATAGAGAATACACTATAGCCATTTAGCATCTTTGAGCATTCTTCCATTAGAAGAGCTTGCCTTCTCCATGTCTAGTACTCATCCACCCAAGTTTTGAAGTCATATGGAGATATGTCAAATGGTCTTGTAGCCATGATTTGATAAGACTCCATTCTTAGAAACCTTGGGATTTCAAGCACATAATCAACTCTTTAATTTCTAGAGGTCTACATAGGTTCAATCTCATCTTATTTTTAGCATTCAATAAGAGATAGAAGTTATTTTATTTAGCATATTAGCTTGAAATGTTCATTTCATGTTTAATGTAGAAATGTTGATAGGCTAGCTTTGTTTAATCTCTTAGCATGATGATGCATAGGATTAGTTTAGAATTTTATTGAAACCACTAGGTGTTAGTTTCAACTTTACTTGCATTACTAACTATTACATGCATACATATGGCATGCCCGGTGGGATGGGTCCTTAGTCCCTTAGCATTATAGTTTAATTTTTGTTGTTATTTGGCTAACCCTTGATATGCACATGTGTGAAGTAATTTTAAAGTTCTTATGATTTTTCTAACTTTCCATGTGTTGAGTCTTGTTTAGGGGTTTAATTTTGATGGGTTGTTGTCAATTTTAACCTAACATATCAAAATTTTGACCTTTTTGAAGTTGTTTGTATTAAAATGATGTTTTTTGATGTCACCTAGGAAAGGGAGTGTACACACCAAAAGTTGAGTTCAGGCACACAAATCCTAGTATAGGCACACAAATCCTAGTGCAGGCACACAAATCCTAGTGCAGGCACACAAATCCTAGCGCAGTCACACAAATCCTAGCACAGGCACACCAATCCTAGCATAGGCACACAAATATTAGTGCAAGAACCATTATTTTAGTGCACACACAACTGCAGTATTGTACCTTTTTGTCATACTAGTGCAGGTACCCATATGCTAGTGTAGGCATCTCTCGGGTAGCACACATGCACTATCATATCTTTTGTACCTTCAGGGTGCACACACACTGAACTATGTTCATTAGCAATCTTCTGGAGGCCATAAAATTTTCTCCTAAACTTGAAACAACTCCATTGTTTTTGAGTTGGAAAGGTATTGAAGTGAAATACACAATGGAAACATAAATTTGGGGTTTTGAGTTACCAAAAATTAAAGGTTTTCATTTTTAGTAAACTACTCATTTCTAACATGTTTAAATGATTTGGAAAATTTGGTCTTTGATGTGCTAACACCTTGCAAGTTTTATTTTGAATATAACTTCAGTTTTGTAGGGTGTTTTTACATGTTTTATGGTAATTTGACTTGTTTAAAAGGTTAATGAACATCGCATGTTCAATCATGAGATTAGAGTCATGTATGCTCTTCCCTCACACCTTTTAGGTGATCTTTGGAATCAAAAATGATTTATGTCTCTTTTTGTTTTGAAAATTCTTGTTCTTAAAAGAATGAATGTCAAAGTTGGTTAAAATGAACAAATATTGCATTTGAACTAATTTTATTTCTATTTTTGATTTCATATTTGGATTCTACATCATGTATGCTCTTCTCTTACTTCTTAGGATGATCTTGAGAATCAGAAACGATGTCTTATCCTCTTTTGTGTTTTTGGAAAATTACTAATCCATTGTGTAAAACAAAAAATGCTTGTCAAAGAAAGGTGGAGTTGAAACAAAATTAAACTAATAATACAATTTTGGTGTAAGTTTCCAAAAGGTATTTCAAGAAAACCACATCTAATTTAAAAAAAGTAAAAAAACACACCACAATCATCACATTGTATTTATAGGTTCGGATAAGGGTATGCCCCATCCGCTTTAACTAGGACATAACCCCTTTGGCATAATCCTTAAGCTAAAACAATGGGGGTGGTCCTAGGAACCCTAAAGTAGTCGACACAAGAGGGAACCTTGTGGAAAAAATGGGAAGTGCTTTGCACAACCAACTTAACTAGTACATAAGTGAGATTTAGCATCAAAAGATTGTCTATATCACGACCCTATGTAATGCCCCACATTTACACACACACAAACAACAGTAAAAATAACCGGATAATTTTTTTTTTACTTACATTTCTCACTACACACAACACAAAAAGGGCTCCAAGTACAAAGACTCGACTCGCATACAACAATTACATAAGTCATCGACTCACATAGACACATGAAAACGACATAGGCATGTCGATGCCACACTTTTCCCAATGAATGGTTACTAGTAATGACCCGAACACAAGAAAAATGACTTCAAGAATGGCGAACCCACTACTCATCATTTCTTTAATTGTATTTTAGTTACGATTAACATTCCAAGAACATTATTGCACAAGGATAAATTTCTCATTTGTCCACCTACTGATTCTTAAGTTCATTCCGTAGTTAAAATTACCGTTCGACCCTTTAAAGTTGGCTTCTTATTCTTTACAAAAACTTCCATAAGTTGCATACTTATTTGACATAATTCAAATGCATATAAAATACTTAATTACCTTGTTCTTATGTTAAGAATATTCTTCTCGAACATATATTCAATGTCTAGCTTTTACTCTTACAACTCAATTGAATGTGACTTGGTGTCCATATAGCGATATTAGGATTTAACGGAAATTTAGATACAAGATAGCTTTTTTACCAAAAACATTCTTCGATCATGGAATAGTTATTTCCCTACCATAGTTATTCTATTTCAATGACTTGTGGAATTTCATTTTGATTTTTATATGTATTTTGTTTTCTCGAAGGTTGATCACACCAAGGCAATTCATATTCTTTGTAACACATGAAGATATTTAATTGAGTGATAAGAACTCCAAGAGTGGCATTATCCCTAACCTCAAAACTCATTTTTTTTACTCTTCTCTACTTTAGTTTTACATCACATTAAGGTCTCATTATTACCATCACATTATAACAAAAGAGTTACGAAAGTACTTGTTTGACATCTTAAAGAAGTACATGGTTATACGAATTATAAACTAGACATGAACCACAAGTGATTTGTGTTCAAGGTAGGGTCCCATCTCTCTACCTTGTATGATTCCATATGTGGAAGGTTATTTATTTCTTAATGCCATAAAAAGACCTAACAAGGTATTATGGAATAAGACTTTGGTTTCTTGGGTTCTCTAAAGTCAACATCTTTCAATACAACTTTGTTTTGCAAAGAGTTACTTAAAATTTTCTATCCACATGATAACCACCAAACAACTAAGGTTAAGCTAAATTCCAATTTTCACCTAGGGCTTTAATCCCTATTATAGATTTGATTAAGGTTAAAATGTATTTACTCTATAAACCCTTCATGAGAGTTCAAGGCACTCTATTGTCACAAGCCAAAGCTAAGACATTTGTCTGCGAGGGACCAAAGAGTTCACTAACGAGAATGCAATACATATAACAACTATATCATGATCTCCATTTATTTCATCTGAATCCAACAGGGACTTCATTCGATGTAGAAAATTTAATTTTAAATCTATCTTCAGAATACAAGGTAGTCCACTAGGATACGAAGGAAGAGATAACTCTACTTACTCCAAATGAATTTTGACTGTGTCACTCCTATCAGACGGATTTATGACAATGTCACTAAACATACTAACTAAGATGATAAACCCATTCTTGGGCTCTAATTTACTCAAACTAGGAGGTTGCATCGAGTACAGAGTTTAATTTCATTCTACATTTTTCAATGTCCTCTATGGTAAGGAGTATCACACATGAAAACAAGTTATGCTCCGACATTCTACAAGGGTAGAGTGCTTCGATTAAATCTCTCTATTACAACTGCAAAGTATGACTACACAAGATGACTCATTAATCATTTATTGAACATTGAGTATGCACTACAAGATATTACTTCAAATTTATTTACCCTATATAAATATCAAACCCCCCTTTTTTTTACCATACGTACTATGAATCAATTTGAACCTATAATTAAGTACACATTTCCTTGATATCCCTAAAAGTTAGCATCTCATACAGGTTAGAAAATTATCAATTTAAACTTTCTGTAACATGAGACTACATTATACATATATTCATTTTACAATGAAATATATAAATTATAATGATAATTAATAAATTACGTGTCCCCTTTTCGTCGTCATTCTTTCATCCTGCAAAACCACATGAGTATGATATCAGCGATAAATCACTGGCATGACATCCACCCTAATTATCATTTTACAGTTTCCCATTTACATATGATAATAATTACAATTTGTAATTGAAATAAAAGGTTTAGAGACATGTATTCATTACATTTCATTTTACTTCATTTTATAACCTAGGAGAGAGAAACAGAAGGTAGGAGAGAGTTTTAAACAGTTATTTACATGTGTCAAAAGGTTCCACGGTGATTTGGCAACCCGACTAGGGTCCCACAAATTTCTATTTTTACATTTTATTACTAGCTAAAAAAACATTCAAACGGGCTCGGAGGCTAAGAAACCACTTCAAAAAGTTCTCCTGATGAGAACACACACCACGATTAAATTTCTACGTGTCCGCATATATACCAAGAGTTCATAGCAACTGACAAAATTTGGAACTGGTGAATGGTTTATTTTTGGTGGCTAGTTATCCGGAGCCACTGGTCGTAGTTGGCCTAGTGCAAATGAACAAAAGTTAGCTCAAGATCTCAGAAAACTACGTCCAAAATTGACGTTTGATGGATGAACGTGCAACAAGAAACTTCCTACAAATTTCCCTATATAGGGAGAATTCAATAGAGTCGATGGAACTCAGAACTAGAAAACAATCTTCAAATGGTTACAAGTTTTCTAAAGCCACCAGTCCTAATTGCTCCAGTTTGACCTTGTTAAATTGTGACCAGAGGCCTACAAAATGTTGTCATCAAAATATCCAAAAAAGTGTTTTTCCCTAAATTGAAGGTTCCATGCAATTGTCTAGTAAAAACACTAGAGGTTTGCGAAGACGGGAAATGATTTCGCTATCCAAGTTTCAAATGGCGTTCAAAATGAAAGCCAACTTTCTAGATTTAACAACTTTCTATTGCTGTCAACCAGTGTAACAGGGCTCCTATGAGAGCATCAAAAAGATCACATATGTTCCTTTAGGGTCAATCCAAAGGTCAAGGTGACTCCTTACATACCAAGGTACACGAATGAAGCTTAACATCTCATTTTCAAAGTTACGAAGGGTACTTAATGAGTCTTTGAAAAATGCAAAAATTAAAGATTTAAATAGGGAGGAGGTCAACATTATTACTGGGAAGTCAGTCTCATCTTGTCTGTAAAAAGAAATATTTTAGTGATCTAGTTGGGTAGGAGTTTTTTTTAAATCGCCTCAGAATGAGGGTTGAAGTTCATGTTTTAATGCAAATGAGTTATTTTGACTACGTGAGTTTCTACACGACATTTCATTGTTTTGCAACAAGTTGATATAAACAATTAAATGTATTATAATCTTAATATTTTAAAATTCTATTAAGTTGCAAATGAGAACTAAAGCACGAGAATTATGAGAGGTAAGAGGAGATGAACCATGCCTGGGAGGAATGGAGTCGGTCTAACCCGCAGGCTTCAGTTCAACATCTTGCTTGGGCACTTCGTCAACCAGTTCATGAGCAACAACCACCAAAAATCCATCACGGTGACCATGTGTTTTAATTTTGTTACCTGCACTACAAAATTGCATCTGTAGTGATTTAGGAAGCCACAAATGAGACTTCTTAAAATTTGATAACAAAAAGATCAACTCGTTGTCAACTGTGCAATATGTTACCCCTCTGCACTCCAATTAGCTATTGTAACTTTCCTTCTATGTGTTGTAAAGAAGATCCAACTTCTCCACAAGTTAGTGTGCTTTCACGGAAAGTGCTAAATGAGTGATTTATTTAGCTATGCACTAAATCAACTCCTTTTTAAATTGAGATGCATAAACCAAAGTTGAAAAAATGGCTTGAAGTCGACCCTGTTTCTCTCCCAACGCAGGAAATAAGGGTGAATCCAAACTGATTGGATAAAGAAAAGGGCTTGCAAGTGGTGTAGATTCATATACGTTCCCCAAGCATTTACAACTACAACATCCGACAAAATCACTCGATCCTTTATGCTTTGATAAATGTCCATGCAAGTTCCAAGGGTTTCCCCATTTTTTTATACCAGCTAGGATGATGTTGGCACAGGCCACCACCATGGCCCTCTATGGGATGAAATCTAGTGAGGCATTTCTTTGAATAAACAAACAACGTCCTTAGACAAATGGATTTGTGAAAAAAAACTATGACCATAGCATTAGCAACTACAACGTCTGGCACTATTTCTCTACCCTTTAAAAAAATTTGTTGAATGATCACGACTGCTCCAAAGGTCCCCTTTTGACGCAGACTAGAAGGATCTAGCAATGGCAGGAGACCATACACTGACGAATGAAAAAGAAGAAAGCTTCTTAGACTTTTTTTTTAATAAACCCATTTTGTGTATCACCTACAGCCGTGGCAGTCAAAGAAGCTACGTTTCCTTCAGGCATTTTTTTGTGCACAATTCACATTCCAAACACATGCCTCCACATTTTGTAGGCCTTTCTACCAACTCATTTCCAAAAACATCACTTGAAAATGCCCCCTCGACTGATCAGGTTGGAGCTCCATGTGTTCTAATAGAAAAATGTGAGCTTGCCGTGAGGATAACCATGTCTTATGTGCACTACGCTATCCAAGACTGCTAATACCCTCTTTTTTTTGGTTCACGTGGGAAGCTCATTGGATTCTCCAAAATTCTGGTTGGAAACTTAGGATCCCAATAAAGTTCTTGAAATATTGTGTAAAGAGAATGACAGGCTACAAGCTGTATAGGATTCCATTATCTTTGTTTGAGAGCCCATGTTCCATCCCATCAATCCCCTTATCCTTGCCAACATGCATCCACACTTTATTTTCAATTTTTTTTTATTTTTAGTAAAAAAAATGTTTTATCCTGGTCAGCACTACACCCTATTAATAGTACATGATGGAAAAATTTATTTCCCATTGTTCTTGAAGGGGGAAAAGCTGAGATACTCAAATAATTAGTCAGTGTGATGTTTCTTAGAAAATTATGCCCGCCTCTTAGATGACTTATGACACCTAGGTGAGTGAACCACCCAGGAAGCTATCTTTGACCAAGAGCCCACTTGGAGCACATCGAAGCCAACTTGAGTTGAGAGCTATTGTTCATCACGAAATGTGTGAAGCGTTACTTTATCTTAGTTTTTCACTTGCCCTAATCTAAGGCAAAACTCTTCCGAAGTGAAGCCAACATTTTTTAACCCCAATTGATCTACTTCCTTCACTTTATTTTGACACTTTGTTGATAAAAAGAAGAGTGACTACCTTTGTATTATCAATTGATTGTTTCACCACCTTTTTGTCTGTTTATGCCCATCCATGTTTGCGGATGGGTTGTTAAACGTCTTAAGTGAGTGGAGACATTTTTATATCATTGGTAGCCTTTTTTATCTTGATACCCAAGTCAAGATCATCATCGTAGCTAGGTTTGGTTCATCACTTTGATTATCATTTGAATGGTTATCTTTTTTATATCATGTCATTAAAATTTTGGTATTTACGTCTTGTTTCTTGTAAACTTGACCTAAATATCTATATTATAAGGTTACATTATATACACTTTAATAATTCTTAGGTATAATATCACTTTAGTTTGATTTCAATTATTACCTCGATTCTAAAGAGTGTTAAGTGTTACCACTTGTGCATGTTATATCAATATCATCTTGATATTAATACCTTACTTTCTCATAAATTTTGGTTAACATATCCTGGTGAAATTGTTATGTCACTCATAATCGTAACTAACACCTTTTGGAGGTCTTGATTGAATTTGGGTTCGCTTCTAGTATACTTTTTTTGGAGGTCACGTTAACTTATTTTTATTACTTACGCTTTGTTCATTTATTTGAACTCGACATAAGTAGGGACATTTTGTTAATCATCATACGACACCACCTACCTTTTTGAAAATAGATTTAGGAAATACTCCATTTGAATAATTGGTTTACCAACGACTTTGTGTGATTGTGTTTGATTTTTCACATCGACTTATCCATTTCAAACAATTACTTTGATCCATTTATTCTTTATAATTCATTATTCTTGGGTCATTAATTTGGATTTGTGTTCTGAAATTTTGTGATTGTTCCTTGTGTTTATCTTCCTTATAAACTCATTTCTAGGAAAATCCTTTGGTTCTTTGATCCTCTTGATATTTTTTTTTTTTCCTAAAGTTCATGGTCATTTTTGAACATATCTTTCAAACCTGAGAATAAAATTTTCCTATCAAGAAAATTTCCCATCAATTGAACATTGGGAATCTTTCCATTGTATCCTTTATGTCGCTAAAATTTTGATCAATCCTTTGACATTTACGCCTCCAAACCTTGTTGGATTATCAATCTTGAGTCATCATGATATATGTTTTCCTTAGCTTCCCTTTTGGAAAATCACACAAGCATCCCCATCTTTATGAAATATCTAGTTGGTTGTTGTTATACTACCCAAATCAACATGAAAACTTCTTCACTTAGAAATTTTTTTATCATATAATTTAGGTCCACACCTTTGAACCCGACACATGCCAAAAATGATTGATTATCACAAGGTCCCTTATACATACGACAATAAGGAATCAAATTATAGGCATTCACATCAAAATACGCCCATCATGACCAAACCTCGTTTGGTTCTGCATGCTAGAGAACCCATTCGGGAAACCCGTTCCTCACCTTCATCTCATAGTCGGTGGTATGGTTTGGACACTTCTGATCCAAATTATTAATTAGGTTCCCCCCACTCTTCTTATAATTCTAATCCAAACATATCCTCTTCTTCTGAGGATTCCAATCCAAATATTTCCTCTGAATCTTCTGATGATTCAAATCCAAAATACTATTCATATCCAAACTACTATTTGGATTCATCTAATTTGACTCCTAAGTCATAGTTGTCCCCTTCTTCATAGGACCTCTATCATCAATCACCTAAACAATGTTCTCCACTTATAAAGATTTGTGTCGCCAGAAATTATATTCATCATTCATCTAACATGACTGTTATGCCATGGTCCTCCCTATCTTTTCAAGACCCGCTTCATCATTTATTTAATATGACTCCTACATTGATACAACCTAAAATTCACCAATTAAAGCCCAGGCATGCTCGCACATCACTCATCCTTAACTGAGTGCTCACCCAAAGTGCACAAAGGTACCAGGCCCCTCTTTAGGGTTGTTCTTGCAAGATGTTAGCATGATGAAGACTTTAAGCATTCAGTTATCTGACTAATATATAATTCTATAGTGCATATTCAGATCTAAATCCAGCGAATAACAGACTTAATAGACAAACATATTGGAAACAACCATGTAATACTGAATTATAACCATGATAACTCCTTTTTTTAATCCATAATCTCCATTACATTAATTCAGTAAACACACAGAAGCTTCAATAATAGTAGTATACAGTCATGCGCATAACAGATTTGTCAGCATAATTTTACTATAACCTAGTTCTCACACCTATATGCTCTCTCTCTATATATATACTACACAGTTTACTTCATATTTATAAGGGTGGGCACTTTCCCTTCACCTCTTATCTAATCTCGAAATAGGTCGCATGCTAAATTATCAGCCACACACCCTTTACAAAAATAGGCTTACATGCGAGATTGTTAACAATAGATCTCCCCTAGTCAACTATCAACTCACCATTCTATCTTTATCCTGCACCCATGCAAAGCACTTTGTAGCTGGTCATTAAAAATAACCAATGTGTGTCATACAAGTATCCAATCAGTTTGAGTGCTTTGCATGCTATTTCCAAAAATAGATCCTCATCATGAATCTATCTCTATTCTACACGCAATCCTCTCCAATGCTTCTGTACCTTTGAATGCGCTCTGCTCTATGTAATAACCTTCTGTATTACCTTCACTAGGTGTCATATTCTGACTAATCAACATTACCCCACAATAGTTGCATTACCTCCTCAAAAATGGTTATCTACAAAAATGAATAAAAGAATATGAATAGAAGAATAGAAAGAATTTTGATGAATGAAATAATTTCTTCAACCCGCAGTATCTCTTCTTCGCAATAATGAATACATAAATACTAGGATATTCCTCTTTTATCTCTACCACTCGCAGAGTCTTTCTAGTCCATTGAGGGTGGCCTCTGCATCTTGCTTTGGAATATCCATCTAATATTGAATCTAAGATCATCCCTGTGCAATATCTCACTTTTCATCCGGTAAAACTAACACAATGGTGGAGATGTCAGTCATTCTCCCTTCTAACAAGTCCATTTTTTGAGTGATGAGTTTCCCAAGATCATCTAGCCTTTCCCTCTAAGGTTCCTAAGTGTATGTAAGGGCCTCACACTTCTGCTTAACAAGTGCTAACCATTATTTGTGGCCTAATGTCTCATCTTTCACAGCCTTCAAGACCTCATTGTCTTCCAAAATAGTCCTAGTCCTTATAATGGTCTCTGGCACTGTGCAAATATTTAGCACTTGATCCACCTTCTTGAGTTCCTCCTGCAAGCTTCGAAGCAATCTTTCATATGATGTAATCTTCCGCATCACTAAATCCTTTTCTCGCTCTACTTCATGTGTTGGATCCTTTGGCTCAGGCATGCTCAGAGGTTCATCTTCAAGCACTAAGTCCACTAATGTATTGACATAATGTATTGCCAAAGGAAATGTCTTGGGTACCTTTGGCTCTAAGTGTGGCCTAGCCTTGATGACATTGTCACCAATCTCCTCTGCCATGTAGATAAACACAAATTTCTTCTTCTGTGCCAATTTTTTTCTTGTTTTAGGCATGCTATCTCCTTCCTCAGTACCCTAATTGTTGCAGCTTTATCCATATTCCATCGTGTGACCTCTGTCGAGTCCTTCACCAAAGCATTGCTCACCTATTCATTGGACATAACAGTAGGCTTTACTATTATGTTTCTGGCCTGAGGTGTCTTTGTCAACATCTTTAACACACATGACTCCTCACATACGTCAAAGTCTAGTTCATCCACATGTGTGTGCGTCGGCCATGATAATTACTTCCTTATGCACACCATCTCCATATGTTTGTCCTTTAACTCCCAACTGTATAACTCCTTTTTTTACATTATGCTCTAGAAATGGGTGTAGAGAATTTTACTTGTGTCCTCAGTGTAGCCCATGGCTGGTGGAATATACTCCCCACTCATTCTTCTTGATCTAGGCTGCTTAGGAACTTGGGCTTCAATATTGGGAACTTGTGATGCTATGTCCTGAGAAGTCTCTGTTGTTGTCTCTTCTGCCCCTTTTTCTTCCTCTTCTCCATCCTTCATTTCTTCGTCTTTTTGTTCCTCTATGTTCTCTGGAGGTGTAGGAGAATTAGGTGTGCTTTCCTCTGAGTCTTCCACTTCCTCATTCAACTTTAATTTCCTTCTCCTTTTCTTAGTTATCTCCTTCTATGGAGATATTTGAGGTGATCTACACACTATTTTCGGAGTAGCACCTTGGGTCCTTGTTCTCCAGAATACTCTTTTAAATCGGTTCTCTCCTTAGACCACATCCAAGTCCTTATCATCTCCCTCTTCTAGCTGAGGTGGAGTAGTTACACGCTCAGCTTAATCATTATTTGGAGGTTTTCTTCTACCTTTCTGTTCCAAACCATCACTATCCTCATGATTTTCTTCTTCATTATCAACTTGAATTTTTTATGTGGGATTGGGTGCTAGAAAATTTTCCATTGTTTTATTACCCTTTGGTGGCCTTGGGAGCATGAACTTATCCTCCACATACTTAGCATTCTCTAGCTTGGGTTTGAGTTGCAAGTACATAAGCACTGCTCCGGTGTACCCAACTACCAAGCTCACAGGTTTCATGCTTATAATATCTGAAATAATTCTTTCAATGTAGGCATTGTGCCCTAGATATACATACTTCTTCCTCAGAGTGTGGTAGTTGCAATCTACCTTGTCTGCATTAAAGGTTAAGCAGTGTGTATCTGAGACCTGATGAACTGATGATTGGAAATACCTTGTTGTGAAGGCATATGTAAATTTGCACCATAGGATCCAAGCCTCATCCTTCATCACAAATCGCGTGATGCAAAAATGTTTGTATATGGTAAACTGAACTGCCTTACCCACCACCAAAGGTAAATCCTTGGGTATGTGCCACTCTTCCTCAAACATCATGTAGAGTCTATCGTACCAAATCTCCACCCTCTACTTGAATGGTCCACTCATTGATCCATGACAAAAGTACTTATCAAACCTTTCTGTAGGTGACTTGTGTTCCATGGTTTACTCCTAAATATTCTCCTTTTTCCCATCAGGCACCCCAATCTCCATGAATACTAAGGACAATATCACAGCACCAAAACATATTTTTTCACCTATCCGTGCTTATTCGATGATTGTATTTTCTATGTGATCTGTAATATTGTAGACCACTCCTTGAGACATCTTCTTGGTGATGTGTAGCCACATTGTGTTCATCTGTAACCACCTTCCTTGGTCATTCAACTTTTTCACAAGATGTGCAGCTGCGTGTACTACTGGGTACTTCTTCAATTTGTCAATGTCCATGCTGCATAGACCCTTGGTATACCCCATCTCCTTCCTCATCTCTAGGATTGTGGCATTATCAGTTGAATCATTATCCAGATCCAACCCTTAGGCCCTTAGTCATTTCACCATTGAAATCAAAGCAGCTATGATTCATACCCTCCATCCAGCAAAGTAGAAGAAGTCCTCATGGACTCTGCTCATCAACCATCAATATAATGGTTCATAGTTTGTAAAATATGGTATCTCATACATCTGGTAGACTCCATTATGCTTCAACAACTTCTCACCAATATCATTGTATACTGGCATATCCTCTGTCATGCGCTTGTTTGTTTTCATGCTTGATAATGCATCAAGATCCTTATTATTATCTAATGTTTGATGATTGTAGTCGTTGATTTTACATTGGCAGATATGGAAATACCATTCTTGTCCCACAATCACACACTTTGGATACTACATTTCTAAAAAATTACTCTCCAGATTAATCTCTTCTTCCACTTCTACCTTCTTCTTCCCTTTATCTCCTGTTGTAGGTGATTTCTTTGGTGCCATTTGAAAAATCTCTCTTTTCTTCCCTCTGTGGTCAAGCAAGTCAAAACCCTAGCTTAAATCTCCATTATCTAGTGGAAATCACATGCCCTAGCTCATTTGTAATGCATCTACTTTTCTCAAACCCTTTTCCTATGGGAACACATGCTTCTCCAGTGCACAACTCTTCTCTCCGCGTCCGGTTTCACACTCTACGCACCTCAACATGATTTCTCGACTCGTTCACAGTTAACCCTTTTCAAATTCTCTTAATTGCAATGGTAAATATGAACTCGTATCCCATCCTTATATAGAATTTCAAAACATTATTACATTTTTTACTCCTCCACCTACTAACAGTCCTTTCATTGAGTGACCATTTTCATTATTTCCACGTGGTACATCTTTCGCCCAAGCTATAACCCTCTAGCGCACCCTCCTAAATTTTTGCTGCATACTTCTCTTCAAAACACTTCCATGCACCTGATTACCTCATGTCTATGTCTTCGATTAGTAGTCTTCTCAGCCCTTGGTTACCTCACATTATACTTGTTTCTTCACTCCTCTCTATCTATGATCCTTATGTCTAGAAGAAATCTCTTTTTTTTCAATTTTCAGACCTTAAATAGAACCCGTAGATAGTTCCTTTCATGTGGACTTATTTCCATCAGTCATGTACCTATATATCAATAACCTACCCCACACTAAGGGTATGTGCAGTCCTCTACGCATAAAAATTATTCTATTATTAATTAGCTTCTGGTGCATAAACACGTTTATTACACAAGCACACCAACTAAATTGACAAAGTATAGTAACAAAGAAGTAAACACATTAAGGGAATGTAGAATTGAAAACCTAATCTAAATGGAAAAACTTCCTTATTACAAACACCAAGAAGACTTATTTATAGTAGGGCTTCATCCTACTCCTGTTGAAGTAACCGGCTAACTTTATTCCATAGAAGGTTTCTAACTAACAAGTGCCTAATTCGAGTATGTGAATGATAACATACGGCCCCAACTAATGTACTTTGAATTTTCCTGGATGGCACAAAAACTTAGAATCCTAAAGGAGCACCATCTATCCTATCTACCCCAGATGTGCTTATCATGCCATGCTTTCTACCTGGCCTTTTCTTATTTTTCATTCCAATGTGTTATGGGTCATTGTTCATCCAATTTGATTAAGTGCTCAATGCTTTCTTCTAATGTTTTCTTCTTATTTTTTACATGTTGTCTGATTTGCCTAAAGTAATCTAGATACTTTATCATCCGAATCTTTTCTTCCAACATCATAGATTTTTGTCAATGTCTGCCTCAAAATTTTGTTGAAAGCCTCAGCAGTCCCATTTTCCTGAGGATGATAGGGTGTAGACTTATGGTGTGAAATCATTAATTTAGCCAATAAAATTTTGATTGTCTCATTAAGAAAATGTGTACCCCTTTCACTCGTCAAACTTAAAGGACATCTATACCACATAATAATTTTTTCCCAAAGAAACCTGGCTATAGTGGCCTCCATACAATCCTTTGTATGTGCTACTTCTGCCCACCTTGTCAGATAATCTGTGCAAGTTATGATGTAATACGATCTAGTTCTACATGTAGTTGGTGAAATAGGACCCACAAAATCAATAACCCATTTCTCGAATGGTTTTGCACTAGTAATGGGTCTTAGAGGCATTTCATCTCATTAACTAGGTTTCCCAAGGCATTGACAATGATCACAAGCCTTACAAAATTCTTTACAATCTTTATATAGGGTCTCCCACCATAATCAAGTGAGTAGAATCTTAAACATAGTGGCATCACCAACATAGTGGTCACCTATAATACCACCATGAGATTCTTCCATAAGACCCATATGCTCATGTTCCAATACACAACGATGCAATACTTCATTCCTGCCTAATTTGTATAGGTCACCACTAATTAACATATAGGGGGTTGCACGTATAGCAAGTTGTTTCTTCTCTAAGGATTTCATTCCTTCTAGCACCATCCTTGTTCGTAGAAAAAAAACAATGTATTCTAGTTCTGATGGCACTCATTATAACCTGTATAAATGTACATCTTGCATGGTATCTTCAATTGCTTTTGCTTCCTCTTCAGAATGCATTCTTGATAGATGGTCTAGTCTAGAATTACTTTTCCCTAGTTTTACCACAACTGTAAAATCAAATTATTGAAATAAGATCACCCATCGACATATGCACCCTTGTAAAATAGGATTGTTTACTAACTAATTCAATGTCATGTGATCTGTATAAAAGACGAATGGTGTAGCTAGTAGGTATTTTTTGAATTTATGTATCACATAGATCATTGACAAATCTTTGCACTCTATAGTTATATAATTATTTTCTGTAGGAGTCAGGTTTCTACTAGCAAAATAGATAAGATGATCTACAACAACTTCTCTAGGTTGATCCAACACCACACCAATGGTTGTGCCAAAGGTGTCAACATGTACATGAAATGGTTGGTCCCACGAACAAAAATGAAAAATAGGCGTGGTAGCAAGTTTTTCCTTTAATGTCTTGAATGCACACTAATGCGGTTCTTCCCAATAGAATGTACCTTTCCCTTTCAGTAACTCTTCCAATGTTGTTGTAACTTTGGCATATCCTTTGATAAAATTCCTGTAATATCCTGTATGACCCAAAAAATCTACACACTTTACTCTAACTGATAGGATCTCTTAGGCCTATAATTACTGAAACCTATGTTAGATCAACCAACAAACCTTCCTTGTAGATTATGTGTCCTAACAGTATTCCAAATGGTGTAGAAAATATGCAATTCTTGATGTTCAAAGAGATACTCAACTATTTACATTTTTCAAACATTAACCATAGATTGTCATAATGATCCTTAACTAATCCATACACCATCCAATCATCTAAATAGACCTATAAGACATTGTGAATAAATTCCTTGAATTCTTGAACAACTATGCGTGAAAATACAACATGTGCATTTTTCAGACCAAAAGGCATTACAGTATAGGTGAAGCTACCCTATTTAGTAGTAAACATAGTATTTTCCTTGTCCTCTTGGGCAATCTGAACTTGATGAAACCTAGAGAACCCATCCATAAATGAATAGATTTTGCGCCCTGCAATGCCTTGTAGTATTTCATTGGCTAATAGAGTAGGAAAGGGATCAGTCACACATGCAACATTCATCTCCCTGTAGTCCACACAAATCCTAATCCATCCATCCTTTTTGATACTGATCACCATTGGACTAACCCATTCTAATTCATCAAGGGGTTTGA
Organism: Taxus chinensis; assembly: GCA_019776745.2. Lineage (NCBI taxonomy): Eukaryota > Viridiplantae > Streptophyta > Pinopsida > Cupressales > Taxaceae > Taxus > Taxus chinensis. The sequence continues at coordinate 299,408,596 of CM034151.1, forward strand.
TAATTTCATATTTCAGCATTTTATCAATCTCTTCATCAACCTTTTCATGTAAGTTAGGGTTCATTCTGTAGGGTCTCTTTCTAACTGGGTGCAAACCCTCTTTAAGATTTATCTTCATCTCCCCTAATGTTTCATGCATGCCTTTAAGTTCATGGTATCCCCAAGGGAATAAGTCCTAGTAATACCTTAATAACTCTATGACTTTTTCCACTTCAGATTTAGACCAATAGTCCCCAATTATGGCTTCCTTAGGCTCATCCTCTAATCCAATATTCACCTTCATTGTCTTCATAGGTTCATGATAGGTGTGCGTGGTCTTATCTGCACTCTCCAATACCTTATGCCTACCTGTTGAATGATTTACATCCAGATGTTCTACTTCTTCGGCATCCACTAAGTAGACCATTTTTCCTTTTTGTTTCTCAAAGAAAGCGTGTTGTAGTAATGTTGCATCCACCTCTATTTCTTCAACAAGACATGCTCCTAAATCTCCTTCATCCAATAAATACTAAAGGATTTCTTTAGCATTGGCACTATCTCCCATAGTTAAGCACTTTATGAATTTTAATGCTTCTTCCACCAGAGGATTTGTAGAGAAGAATTCAAATGCCTGGGCCATTCCTATAATTAAATCCTTCAAATTTCTCATCTCTCTATGGATTTCTACATATACATACCAAGCACGTGTGCATCCTTGTAAAGTGGAATAAAAATAATGCACCCATAGCGAAGGTGGTAGAGATTCCTACCCTTTTGTCTAGATTCTCTCACACTTCTGAACGTGGTGCTGAAAAAGTTGATTACCATAATAAGTGAAGATTTGAGTAGGTGCATTGGTCCTAAAGAACCTAGTAGTAAGAGCAATCCTAATTTCATTCCATCCTACAAGATCATCCTTGTGGTCCATCCACTATCGTGTTGTTGTCCCATGTAGTGTATATGATAGCATATTTCTTCTTTCTAACGTGTTTATCCACTGTTCTTCCATGGTGCGCAGGAATACCATAGGATCTACTTCTCCAGTGTACTAGGGTACTGAGTTGTTACCTATTATCCTAACATAACACATTTTTTTGCCTCTAGAAAATATGCTCTTTACGTCACGACCTACTAACTCATAAGTACTATGAGCTGAATTATAACAAGCAACACTTGTAGTATCGTTGATAGTCTATGCATCCTCCCACTAAAGGATTCCTTCTTTACATGGCTCAAGAACTTCTAGATAATGGATGACACGTACATAAATCCTATTCATATCTTCTTCACTTAAGGGCTCAACATAGGGCTCAAATTTTCCATATGTTAAAGGGATAATAACTCTTTCCTCTTTTTTTTAGAAACTGATATAACCCTTTTTGAACCAAAGATCAACATTATTACATAGCACCAAGGATGCCCTAATAGAGTTTGGGAAGCTATCTGACTCTACCAGTGCTAAAACCTCAAAATATCTAGTGAGCTTGGCTCCTTGTATGGTAATGAATGCATCTTTCAAAGCTCTGATGGGAGTGGCCTTAATCTGATTAGCCATGAACAAAACATTAAAGGATGGCTGCAATGGAGGTCTCCCCATTTTTATCCATGCACCTAAGGTAATAATATTGACTTCTGCACCTATATTAATCAATATATTACTCTATAGCCACCCATCCACAACAGCATTCATAGTTATTTCCTTGTCATAATCTAGGCTATGAGGGGGAAGATTTGCATGCAGGATTTAACGTCCTGTCTCAGTACTTTGGCACTGAGTGTTTCCTTTTAACCAACTCCCTAATAGTGGAATGATATTTTCCTGGTGTGATATTCTACACACTTCCCTTAAGTCATCTATATCAGTTTGGACCATATCTGATGATTTATTTTACTCCATCTTCCATGATTTCTCTTTTAAGTACTATATCTCACCCTGAGGATTCCTGAGAACTTCCATAGTTTCTTAGTAGACCTCCTTTTGATGGGAAGGATCTGGGTACTATGCATGTAGAACCCCTCCTTAGTGATGGTCAGCTTCTACTGCAATGCTTCGCTAGCGTGTGCCACCTCAACGTGGGTCGTGATCTACACTTGCATCTCCTCAAACTCTACCTCCATTGATTTTCAACAATGTGATGTATCCTAACCATCCCTGTACCTTTTTTTTCTTGTAATTCTTCTTACTAAGATTCTCATATAAGTCCGGGCACTCCTCATAGCTATTGTTCTTTCCACAAAAAAAACATGTAATATTTTGAGGACATTCACACCTGTAGTGGTCAAGATATCCACATGTATAACATGTTCTGTGAGGAAACTCACTTCTTCCACTACCATCGACTCATCCTCCAAGTATGTCATGGTATCCACGACCTCTACCATGACGGCCTTCAAAACACCCTTCATTCTGATCATAGCACACCTGATTTTGATCCCAATCCTAATGCTTGTTCTTGCCCCTAGAGTTATCTAAAACTCTTGTCTTTTGTACACCAATATCTAGAACATCATGGATTGACCAATCAGCCAATAGTCTTCCGTGTCATGAATTGTGGGCCTGCAGATTTTACAGTAGCTTGAAATGTTCTCCCTTATCGTGCGTTGTAATAATGGGAAGCGGCTAGAATAATGGTTTAAATGGCATATCTCACAATCCAACAACAACGAGAATACTGATATGTCAGGAAAACTATCCTTTGTGTGACCTTCTACTTCACAATCTATGCACCAAATCCCTATGTGTGTCTCATATGCTAAATTTGCTGATAGTTTCTCCAACTATTTTACCATAGTTACAATCCATGCTTCGAAAAATGGGCTCAACTCAGTATCTATAATTCCAACTACCTCAGCGCGTAAGGCTACTTAAAGTGATTTTCATGGATTAATGTATATCTTATGTGATAATGCCCTTCTAAAAAGGGTAATTAGGCCCCCAACGAACCATTGTGTATGCTGGCTTGTGTGTATATAATAAGAAAGCTTAGATAACAACTTTTTTAAATGGGAATCATACTCTCTAACACTCTCAGTAGTGCCTTGCTTAATATCCTTGAGTGTACTTATACTCTTATGCTCAAATTCATGGATTTAAAACTCTTTAAGGAATGCATCTTTTAAAGCTGTATAGTCTATGCAAGTCTGATTAGGGTCAAACTTTACGTACCAGTTGTGTGCACACCCTTATAATCTAGTAGCGAATTGGCTTGCCCTACACTCAGAAGCAATGATTCCTTTTATGCACCATAGTATTCACACATATGCACATGTTTAGCAACATCTTCTATGCCCCTATAGTCTTGAAGATGAAGAGGCATCTCCATATAAATATTCTGGGGTTGGTGCAGACCTTTCCCACCTAATCCAGAACCTCATGTGTTTCCCCTACCTCCAAAACAACTAGATCCACCAGAACTAGAGCTACATATGCCTCATGATCCCAAACCTGTACTTGGTGTTAGACCAGAAGATGCACTTCCCTATGTCCCAATAGTAGAACTAAATTATACCCCGATAGTCTGCGAAATGTTACCACTTCTATAAATTAGCGCACCTATATTCTGTGCTAATGATACACCTTAAAAAGTACTCCCATATAACAACGAAGCCGTTTGTGCTACCATTAGTGTTCCTTTCATAAGATTGACTCCTAATCTTCCACTACTTGAATTATCTTCTTGATTTTTTATTGTACTAGATAATGGGAAACCAAGCACAAGGGAAAGGTTTCCAAGTGGATTTAAATGTGCACCCATGGTCCATCTCATCTCTACTGGCGCACTTCTACGTGAGGCCGAGGAGGGATCCCTGTCATGATTTCCTAGATGAGGGAGTTCCTGATGCACTGGCTCCATGTATCCTATGTGAGCTCCAAATTCTTCACGAGTAATCTCTCTCCTCAACGACATCTTCTCTGTAATGTCATGTTGCTTCTCTACCTCCCTCTCAGGTGGCTCATTATACTTCAGTCGCATTCCCTCTCTCTACCTTTCTACTGCTAGGTCTACCATCCTTCACCAATATGCCCCTTCCCCCATGCGTGGTGGGGTTTAGTTAGCCATCGGTTTACTCTCTAAATTCAAGTTTACCATCAAGATCTTGATCAATAGTGGAATTTCTTGCAGGTAAGTCCCCCTTGGATATCGTAAAAACTATAATTTAGATACCTCTGGATAGGAATAAGTGGAAATTGAGTACTCTAAGATATAACTATTTAAAACGCCATGGAACCACATATCCACAGCTCAAGTCCAAATTAGATCAGATTCATAAAAGGATTGAAATTCTTCTTGTGTCCAGACAAGCGCATGATAGCTCCAATTCTACTTAGATGCATAAGTAATCAACCACTCATACAATTACACTAGAAAGATAGTAAAGTTCATATAGGTTTTGTTCCACCCACACACGTGTGTTAAACTCAAATACAATGCTGAAAAGTTGTGCATATTATTCTTTCAGATCATGTATCCACTCCTTAACACCTGCTATGGTCAACCGGTATATCTTCATCGCGAACCATCCTAAAAACAACTGAAAAAGAGGTCCGGACAACAAAACCAATGACGCAGCATAGAATTCACCAATACAAGCCCAGACACGCTGGCACATCACTCAACCTTGACTGAGCACTCACCCAAAGTGCAAAGGTACTAAGCCCCTCTTTAGGGTTACTGTTACAAGATGTTAGCATGATGAAGACTTTAAGAATTCATTTATATGACTAATATATCATTCTACAGTGTATATTCAAATCTAGATCCAGTGAATAATAGACTTAATAGACAAACATAATGGAAACAAACATGTAATATTGAATTATAACCATGATAACACCTTGTTTTCAATCCATAATCTCCATTACATTAATTCAGTAAACACACAGAAGCTTCCTTACAATAACAATAGTATATAGTCATGCGCATAATAGATTTGTCAGCATAATTTTACTATAACCTAGTTCTCACACTTATATTCTCTCTCTCTCTATATATCTACTACACAGTTTACTTCATATTTATAAGGGTGAAAACTTTCCCTTCACCTCTTATCTAATCCCAAAATAGGTCACATGCTATTATTAGCCACATTCCCTTTACAAAAATAGGCTTACATGCGAGAGTATTAACAATAGATCTCCCCTAGTCAACTATCAGTTTTCCATTCTATCTTTATCCTGTACCCATGAAAAGTGCTTTGTAGCTGATCATCCAAAAATATCCAATGTGTGTAGCATAAGTCTTCAATTAGTTTGAGTGTTCCGCACGCTATTTCACAAAATGGATCCTCATTATGAAAATGGCTATGTCCTGAATCTATCTTTGTTTTACACGTGATCCTCTCCAATGCTTTTGTGCCTTTGAATGTGCTCTTCTCTCCCATGTGAACCTTCTGTATTACCTTCACTAGATGCTAGATTCTGACTGATCAACATACCTCATGGTCCTCCATTTATTCTTAGGACCCCTTTTATAAGTCACCTCAATGATGTCTTCTTCCTTTGAAGATACGAGCAACTCCAAATCCCTCCAATAAAACATCTAATAAAATTATTGAATCACGGTCCTCTCTTTCTTCGTAGGACCCTTGTTATTATTAATCCAATGTGATTATTGAATCATGGTCCTCCCCTTCTTTCCAGGACATTCTTCATCAATCACCCGAATAAGTCTTCCTTCTTTGAAGATTCGTGTGACTAAAATTCCTTCTAGTCAAACATTTGAATCGACTTGTGAGTCATAATCTGTAGACTTTAGACTTAATCCTACTAGTTTACATATGATATACCATCATATAGGTAGGTCTACACCACCTTCTTCTACTCCTGGGACATCTAGCTACACATATTCTTCGTCTCCCATGTCATTTAATCTTCTATCAATCATCATCAATCATCTTCTAAGTCTTCCACACCAATTGAACCTCTTTCTTCCACTCAACCCTTGGTGGTTGATCGACAACTCATACTGATTGACCTCTTTCATAATGAAGAAAAAATCAGGGCATTTATAGGGGCACATGAAGATATTCCTTTAGCAGATTATGAGAAAGGATTCTCTTTCGACTTCGATGCATCCACATATGGTGAGGAAAAGGTTGATTCCTTTCATCAAGAAAAAGAGGAAGATCCTTAGATCATGCAACATGATCCTCCTCTTATTCTTTCATCTTCACATTCTTCATTATGTGATGAAATTCCTTGGTCTTGCATTGATCCATGGCCTATCTTATCATCACCCAATCACTCTTTATTTATCATAATTCCTCAGTCGAAATCTCTTATGGGGTCAATGCTAAGTATCCCCTCATCTTCGTCTAGGTGTGGGTCACCTTCTAGTAGCCCTCCCTCTGCTCTTTGTGGGACATTTTTTAATAGTCCACTATCTTCTATTCTAGAGGCATGTCCCACTAGCCCCTTTTATTCTATGTATGGATCACTCCTGGGTAGTCCATCATCTTCTATTCTTGGGCCACATCCTAGTAGCCCATCATCTTACATCTACGGGTCACATCCTAATAGCCCTTCTTGTTCTATTCTTGGGCCACATCCTAGTAGCCCTTTGTCTTATGTCTATGGCTCACCTCCTAGTAGCCCATCATCTTAAATCCTTGGACCATATCCTTTTCAGCCATCACATTATTCTTCTACCAAATATTGTGGCAAGCCTACCGCCTTTCCTCTTATCAATTCTAAACATCCAAATTCTTCTCTCACTTCTCGGGATCGGACAAGTCGAGAATTATCTTATAAGAAATCCATACATGTTCTTTATAAATCTAAGATCAAAACTCCGAAAAGCTCCAAATCTCCCAACAACTCAAATGATTATGAAATTTGAAATTAAACATGATTCCAAAATGCACACCAACGTACCCATCAAGTATGGTGCAAAGTGCAAAAACCTATGGGTAGGGAACTCAAACTCCCACATACGAAACCCATGTTTCAAAACAAATCATAGTCATTTTTTGAGTGTGAAATCACCATGATCATCGAGATTGGGGATAATATCACTCTTGATAAAAAAATGCACTTAGTCTCCCTTATTAAGGAAGTCACACACATTGTTGTTTGATCCTATCACGTAGAGTGACATTATTGGTCCTAACTTCCAAAAAATATAAAAATCATAAAATAGTTCAAAAATAAAAAATCATGACAAAACATTAAAACATTACAAAAATAAAATCAAAGGTAAAAAGGTCAAACCTTGCAATCAGGTATTACATACACATGGATGTTATTTCTTCCCTTTCTTTCATATTCATCTATAAGTCATCCACCATTTTAATACCTTTGATGTTTTTGGTTAGCTTATTTACACGCATTTTGTGACATTTATCTCTATGGTATCCGTTTGACCTTGGTCTTTCATCACCTTGGTAAATTAAAGAACGACTGACCTCTTAGAGATCCTATCACTATTCTCATCTAATAAACTTTTTGGAAATAAATTTTGGACATATTTGTTGACACTATCCAATGTCTTCATCACAATCACTTGCACATTTTTCCATCAAGCCATCAAGTGGTTCTTAACCCTTTGTCAAACAAGAGAGCTGAAATAAGTTTTCAGAAAGAAAAAGAACCAAAATCAATCAATTAAAAAGAAAAAGCTAAAAGCAAAAGAAAATTGATATATAACTCTCTCTTGGGGTATTTCCAATAATATCTATCAGGGGCTATGGATGCCTGACTCGCAGTAGAGAAATGTTGTGATTAGAATCAAATGCATCTCCATTCAGGGCTATGGACTCCTAAGCTGGCAGCGGAGCAATGTACGGCTGTCCTTCCACAATCCATTCACAAATCACCTTTCAAACTAAATCATTCCTACACATTGGCTAGTGTCTTTACTTGACTGTCTATCAACTCATTCCTTCAAGAGGTAACTCATTTCCACATGCACACATCGGATCTCTGATGAGTAAATAGGATTAGTATGTTACTAACTGTTGATTTTTGGACCTTCTTCAAACTCTTACTTTAGCGCATGTCTTGTCTCATGATTTATGCCTTGGGCTAATCACTTTTTCATCAACCAGTCTTCTAAATATTTTCATAGCATCCTCTATTCTTCATATATCATTATAGAACATCCATGTGTATAAGATGTACCTCTTTGCCATGTTTGTGGACACTTTTTTCCCCTTTTAATAAGACAATTTTCTACTTCCTTTCTATCATGTGCTTTACTTGGCCAACTTATGTTGGGGGCATCCTTGCTTCTTCCCTCATGATTGAACCTATTTTATATTGGCCTTGATCCCCTTTCTATATGTGAAGAGTTTTATCTTTTAATACTCCCACCTAATCCTTGGGGCATATGTCGCATCTTCACTTTCTCGTATGTGTGGCATTTTTCCCTTGTACATCCCATCTATCGCTGGGGGCATCCACACTTCCTTGTATTTCTATACATAGTTTCAGAAAACTTCTATAAAATCACAAAAACAATCAAATATGATTAGAAAAATCATCAAAAAAAAAATAAAAAAAACAAAAAATCATCCTACAAAACATCACTATTTGGTTCTCATTTGTTCTTATGCATGACTCCTGGATCATCTTGATCTACCTCCATCAACAAAGATGGTTTGCTTACTATGTATGTACTATGGGGCACAATGAGTTGCTTGGTACTATTTCATAGTGCACAATTACTTTTCATAGGACCCAAGTGTCCTTTGTTATTCCCCTTGCATGTATCCTTTCTTGGGGAACCATCTTTTAATCCTTGTCATTAATTCACACATGTCAGAATCAAATCTTGATAAAAAAAACATTACATTATGTTTCTCTATTAGGTTAGCTTGTTTAATTTCTTGTATTGAATTGTATTATGTATGTTGCAGGGAGTTAGACATATTTTACTTTCTCGTATTGCATTGCATTTTGTATGTTGCATGGAGTTGGTATTTTCAGCAATGGACAATTGTTTGTAGTATGGATTTTCATGTCATTCTACACATTTTTCGTATGCTTATATTTTTAATAAGGACCGATGATGTAGATATTTGACAATATGATGATAAGTAAATTTGTTTCAATACATTGGATAGAAGCTAAGCTCTTTTCAATTCATCTTCCTCCCATTCCTCTTCTACATCATTCTCCTATCAACCCTATTATTCTTCTTCACCTAGGGCACCCTTAGCCCCTTCCTCCCATTCTTCTTGTTTTCTTTCTCTCTTATTTTTTGATTGTCGATCAACTTCCCTCATCACCCCATTGACACTCAAGGGGGCATCTCTCACTTCTACTAATTTTTCTTCTATCTTTTCAAAATTTTATTCTGTCTACTATCTTTAAAGGGGCGTCACTTACGCCACCTCCAAAGAGTAGCAAATGTAGACACCTATAAGTTAGCTTGAGAAAGTTAAATACTTAAATTGTACTAATTATATCTCATGTCCCCACAAATTGATGGCATATCGTCAATATAACACACTTCCTCTTCTATCACCATTAATTAGCTACATTACACTATGTTTAATTAACCCTTCTATCCAACAATGATGCCAATTAATGACATTCCATTAATCAACTTTCCTTTCTATCTAGATTAATTAATTATTTCTAATTAATTAATTCCCCTTTCTATCTAGACTAATTAATCATTATTAATTAATTAGCTTCCTCTTCCATTAAATTAATAAATCATCATTTATTTGATTAAATCCCTCTCATAGTCTAAATCATACTAATTATTCCTCTAAAAAGCTTCTATAATCTTGCACACCTATTAATTAATCACTTTCATTAATTAATAAATCCACTAAAACCCCATGAGTCACTAAAGAACATAAACTAAACTCTCCCAAGAGTTGACTCAACCCTTTCTAAACCTTCCTTATCCACAACTTACCCAACCTCTCTATTTATCCCACATGAAGAGGGATGTTGAGATTCTTCTATCCATTGGGCTATATAAGGAGCCCTCCTTCCTACCTTTCTATTTACACCTACACCTCAACATTACTAAATGAACATAGAGCATACACTATAGCCATTTATCATCTTTGAGTCCCTTCTTCCATTATAAGAGATTGCCTCACTCCTAATTTCTACCAATTCATCCACAAAGCAAGTTTTGAAGTCACCTTCCATGGATATATGTCAAATGGTCTTGTAGTCATGATTTCGGGACAAGAATCCATTCATTAGAAACCTTGGGTCATTTCAAGCACATAATCAACTAGGACTTGATTATTACTTGAGGTCTACCTAGGTTGCATCTCATTTCTTATATTTAGCATTCATATTAAGAGATAGAAGTTACTTGCTTTGAAATTTAACTAATATTAGCTTGAAATACTTTCATTTCATGTCTAATGTAGAAATCTTGATAGGTTAGCATTCTTTTTAAGTCTCTTAGCATGATGATGCATAGGTTTAGTCCCTTACAGTATTGCATTGAAACTTCTAGGTGTTAGTTTCACACTTTACTTGCATTAGATAACTATTCCTCATGCGATACACTGTCAAATCAAATTCTTAGAAATGAAGAGGACCCATCTGCATTATGTGCCCCTGTAAACATAGGTTTGGGATTGTTTACCAAATACTAGGTTATATCATGTGATCTGTATAAAATACAAATGGTGTAGCTAGCAGGTACTGTCTAAATTTATGTAGCGCATAAATCATTGACAAAAGCTTCATGCTCTATATTAGGTAATTCTTCTCTGTAGGAGTCAACTTTGCTACTAGCAAAACAAATCCTTTGATCTATAATATGGTATTCTCCGCTTTGAGCCAACACTGCGTCAATGGCCATGCCAGAGGCATCCACATGTTCATGAAATGGTTAGCTCCCATGAAGGAAAGAACCTAATACTTCATGGTGGTAATGTTTCCTCCTTCAATGTCTCGAAAACACGTTGTTTTCATTATCCCTAGTAGAACATGTCTAATTCTTTCCTTTCCAAAGGATGTGACAAATTTGAGAATACCCCTTTATGAATTTCCTATAATACCCCATGTAGACCAAAGAATCTACACACCTAAACTTTGATAACGTAGTGAAGTTCTTTTAATTACTAGATAATGACTGCAACCTTAGTTGACAATTAACCAACAAACCTTCGTTACAAATTATGTGTCCTACATGGTATTCCAAATGCTATAGAAAATATGCACTTCTTGAAGTTCAAAAAAGATACTCAACTATCTAGATCTTTCAAACATTAAGTTAAGATTGGGGGATTTCAAAATGATCTTTAACAAGTCCATACACCATTCAATCATCAAAATAAACATATAACACACAGTTGTGAATACAAATAGTTAAACAGCTTTGAACGCACTATGCTTTTAAAAAATTATAAAACTTGTGCATTTTTTAAAATGATGTTGAAGAAAAGGCATTACAGTATTGGCAAAGCTGCCCCATTTAATAGTAAAAGTAGTATTTCCCTGATCCTCCTAGGAAATCCTAACTTGATGATAACCAGATAATCCATCTCTAAATAAATAGATTCCGTTCCCTGTAATGCCTTCTAGTATTTCCTTAGTGAATGGCGTAGGAAAGAGATCAATCATACATACAACATTCAACTCCTTGTAGTCCACACAGATCCTAATCCAACTATGTTGCCTTCTTGATATTGATCACCATTAGACTAACCCATTCTCACTTGTCCAGGGGCTTGATGATTCTAGACTTCATCATTTTTTCAATCTCTTCTTTGACCTTTATGTTGAACTGTTGTTACTTCCTCCTGAGCATTCAAGTGTTGATATGTGATTTCTTTTGAAAAAGGATGTGCTCCTTTGATTGTGAAGTCATGCTTGATATGGACTGTATCTTCTTTGAAATTGCAGATCTTTGACTGAGTCGGAACATAATTGGACTCTTTTAATTCTTTCATTTTAAACCTGAGTTTAATCTGATCTCGGAATGAATATGGAGTTATCCATCTATAAGACCCAGCCTTGGATCAGTGGCATTGATCCAAGTAATGCTTTAAGTTTATTTGGGATGAACTAAAATTATAGACCTTTCGCAGGTTGCAAGGTCTGGATGCATTGACTAAACTGTTCCGGAGTCTAACTCAGGCTGATCGTGTTAAATGAATTGGTTCCCGATATCGTAATATCAGGAAGGTCTTGATCGTGGACCAGGTAATAAATTCAGATACATTTATTTCCACTAGCCTATTGGCAGTGCAGGAGTGAACCCTGTTCGTGAATGTATGTTGTAGATTCTTTTTCTGAGCATTTGAAATGTTAGACCTAAGCTGGATTTATTAAGGTTAGTAACCTAAAACTAAACTATAACCTAGGGGTTAGATTAGTGTTAATCTAACCTAGGCCTAGGCTATAAGCTAATGTTCTAAGTTAGTATCTATGTGCTATGAGGTTAGACTAAGTGTTATCTTAAATCCTAACCTAAGTTACTAACCTAACTAATGAACAAGGAAGAAAGGGGACCTATGGAAGGGTGCGAACCATGGGCGGCAGTTTCTATGGCATTAAATGGAGGGATAAGTATGAAGGACAGGTAATTTGGTAGAAGTTTTTAAACGGCTAGCTAGAGCCGACGTGGCAGGTCGCCAAAGTTGGAAATGGTCTTCGAACTGGTTTTATCCATCGCCAACTATGGCGGTCGGTGGCAATGGAAATTGAGTGGGAAATTAGGAGTAAATGCCATTTATGAACTCGGTCTTCGAGCTCGGGTTTCACGGGAAGGCATGCAAAATGGAAAATTAGTAGTTTGTTTGGTTTTTCATGCGCTCCGGTTTTCCCTCTGCCTGATCACTGGTTCTTCGCACCAGTCTTCTTGGTGTTGCATGGCAAGTATGAGCGTAACTAGCTCTTTTCTCTGGCAAGGAAAATTTATAAGTCATGGAAATAACAAATTTTTGTTGGTGAATCTAACTTGGAAAAAGAGGAGAAGGCTCGAGCTCTTTCAGTGGTCTTCTTCGGATTTTTAAGCAAATAACCAGGCATGTTAGGCCTTAACCTTTAAAAATCTTGCTTTCTTTCAATTGATTTCATTAGAACAACTCTGTTCAGATGATTTATGGGTTTAGATGGTTTTTATGGTAGCTTTGTGTGATTTTGTTACTGTATCTTCTTGCTGGTTCGATTTTTCAAGTTTAACCCTTGATGGGTGTGTATTGTGTTTCGAACTGTTGCTCTATTTCGTTGTGTTTTGCATTCCGGCTTAAGTTTGTGAAATGTATGCAAGAAAGAATATTAGACCTGCTCTGTGAGAGCCCATGAATTGTTCCCTTGTTGGGTTCAGGCTACAGTTGATACTTGTTGTTGATACTTGTTGTTGATGCTTGTTGTTGATACTTGTCAGAAAGGATACTGATGGACTTTTGTTTGAATGTTCAGTTTAATTGGACTTCTTTGTAAGTTCTGTCGTGGTTAGTATAGGTGGTGGTTACTGAATCTTGTTGGGTTTCGCTATGATACTTAGGTTATGTTGAATGGATAACTGGCTGTGTTTCAGTATTTGATGCGACCCTGTAGAAGTTGTTTTTCCCTCCCTTGTGTTGCAATTACGGGATTTAACCCGTTGATGGTTTGCATTATATTTATTATTTACAAGATGACTTTGTGGAGTCCTTGGATTGGTTCGTATATTGGACTACTGTATAAGTCATGTATGTGTATACTGGTAGCATGATTCTGTCGGAGTCCTGGAGGGGTAACTTGTAATACGACTTCTGTTATCTTGTAATGTATACCTTCGTTTAAGTAATGAAATTTTGGTACAGACTCAGTTGGTGTACTTTTTACGTTTCCTATCTGTGTAAGCTTGAGCGAATAATGTTGTAGAGGCTCAGTTGGATTCCTTGTTACGAAATCAGTATTTAGCTTTTGTATAAGCCTGATTTTGAATATTTACCATTGTTGGCATGGTTGGAATCATTAACTAATATTTATCTTGTATATCGGCTTCTGTAGAAGCTTTATCGTGTATACTGTTGTTCGGATTCAGTTGAAATCCTTGATAGGTAACCAGTGTATCTGCCTCTATATAAGCCTGATTTTGTACACTTGTTGTTTTTGGCTCTGTTGGGTTCCTTAAGTATAGATAGATATCATGTATCTTGGCTTCTGTAAAAGTGGGTCGTGATTACCATACTTTTCAAACTCTGAATGAGTTCAGATGTGAATACAGTATGTTATGTTTCTTTCTGAATAATTCCAGTTAAATGAGGCTGTGCATGTTGCGTGGATTTTGTATGAATATCTCTGCATAGTCTTAGGGAAACATCATTTGCTTTGATGTCAAGGAGTCTCTTGTTGACTGCGATAAAAGAGAAGTTCTTTGATTTCGACCTTGAATCTAAAGCCTTACAGTGTTTAGTAGGGATTAGAATGAGCTGTAGGTTGCTGAGAGGGATTTTTGTCGAGTTTGAGCATGATTACGTCTTCTGTTGCATGGATATCTAGTCTTGAGCTTGATTGAACTTAGGAGCTGTCGACTGCACCTCAACAGGCGATGGCAGTGAATATCTTCTTGTTTGTCGCTTCGTGTGGAAGGTCATGTGGAGTCTGTTTGGTAGATAGTCATCACTGTTTGGCGTGAGAGCTACTGTACTGCTATTAAACTCCAGTAGTTTGTTATATTTTAAACTTTAACAAAACTGTGGTGCTTCTGGTGGCCTCGTCTGATTTATTCGCATGTGTTTAAGGTGAATGCTTTGCTCTTGGAAAGACGGTACAGTCATGAGCTAGTTCTGAGGGAAATATGTATGATTCGTTTATTTCTCTTCTGTTGTAAAGTATAGGTTGATATAATTGTTTATCTAACTTTTGGAATTGTTCTAACATGCTGATGGAATCATGAAAGGTTATGATATTCATTTATTATGTTGAATATATTAGTCCGTCTGATGTTACTGTCCTTGGGATTCAGATGGATAGTTGTTTAGATGCATTTGTCTTCTTGGTCACTAACGTTTTGATGAAATATTTGAAAGGTATCTGAGACTATTTAGTGACTATAATATGAGCTACGCGTTTATAGTCATGTTTGTATTACAAGAGCATAGTCTGAAATATGTTTACTTGTTTGGTGAAATGATCTCATTTAAACAGGTTGTTTAATGAAAACAGTTGGTGGATTGCAATTGTTTTAAGAGTTAGTGCTTATCATGCTCAGTTCATCGAACTGACCCATGTTGACAATTTTTGCAGATGGTTGCCGTAAGTGGTAAAAGCACGCAGATCTGATAGGATGTTCAGATTGTTTAATTTGGTTTTATGATGAATTTCAGCTTGATTCTCTAAATGTACTATATGAGGAAAGATGTTCTTTTTCCGTTGAGTATTGTATCAAGTAAGCTGAAAGCATAAAATGTATTTGATTAGCCTGAAGGGAATAAAGTGAGATATTTGTTACTTATGTGTTTGTATTCTTATCTGGATAGTTTGACCTTCTTCGGATCAAATGATCTTGAGAGCTTGTTATTATTGTTTAAATTGGAGACTTTTGTGATTATCAATGTAAGCTTGCAAGAATATGTGAATGAATACTTATGATTGTTTAGCAGTTCTAGTATGTTCTATCTAAAGCTAAATTAAGATTTAGATCACTGTCTTTCTGGAAGCTAGGGTAAAAATAAACCTAAGCAAGACGCTAAACAAGCTGGATTAAATTATTAATTCCTAGTCTTGATTAAGCCAGGACAACGTTTAATTGGATTCTTAATCATTATATCTTGATACTAATAAGTAAGATATAAATTCAGTTATGAGAACTGATATAAACCAAAAAAAAAGGGTTTGGTTAGCAATCTCATGTGAAGGATGGGAGTAATTGTCCAATTTCGTTGATTTAGAATTATGTATATTCTATGAACTCCTTGATGGGACCTCTAGTCTTAATAACTTCTCTTGTGTATTGGGTTTTATTAAGAAGGGTCATTCTAAGGTGAGGAACCCAGGGATTGGGAAAGACTACTCTTAAAGGGAGCGTCTTATGGTATAATTTAACTCAACGTATGTAACACTTTTTAATAAGTAGATCTTTTCGAGGCGGATTTAAAGGTTGACGGCACAAGTCAACTGCAGGGTTGTACCTCCGAGAAGATTAGGATCTTCTCGAAGATACAACAATGCAGGTGACTTATGACGACACCCTTTGCATTGATCGTTAAGATTTACACCTTTAACTCGAACAAGTTACTCTGGGACCGATTAGGAATGTGGTCACGTTATAAGGCTGCCTAGGAGACTCGGGGTATCTTGACACACTGGTTTAACTAGGGTTGACCCAGTATGTCATCGTATCCCTAGTCCTCGGGAGCATCCATATAACGTTGTCACCTTACTAATCCATTTCCGAGTGAATAACTTGGGATAGGAGGGACTGACAGAAGTCAGTATAAGACATTCTACATAACATAAGAATGGGGTGAAGGACGTATTCCAGATTGACGAGTATGCCGTTAAGGAATACGAGACATAAGCAGTATGTTTCAAATCTTTGGCCAAAGTATCGCAAGCTGCTGATTGCGTTGTCCTAAGTCACCTGGTCTAAGGGATGAGATGCCGATGAATAATGGTAACAATTATTCAGATAGGTTCCTTAGACAGAGCATTCTGAATCCCAGAATAGGGAAGAGAACCGCAAGAGTGGTGTGTTAAATAAAAACGCCAACTCTTATTACTCATGAATAGATCGGTAGATTACCGAGTCATGGAATGAATAGATCGGAGGTACTCCGAGTCATTACAGCTGCATATGGTTATCTGTTATAAGAATGGTTATTTGATTTGTGAGTTCTAAATTATGTATTTAGAACCAGGAAGCATTTATCAAAAAAAAAAAAATTGACTTGTTCTAATGTATAAAATGAGGATGTTACATCTTGGTATCAGAGCTGAAGGTTGCAGCTCTTGGGCCTATTGTGTCCATAATCTGATGAGAACCTGAATTTTCTTGTAACAGAAAATGGTTAGAACAAGGGGGAACGTTGCGAATAATGCTCCACCTGATGGAGGGGTGGCAACAACCCAGAAACTTGATGAGATCCTTGCTGCCCTGTTGGACACAAGAGATCGTTTAGCTGTACTTGAACAGTAGGTGATGGGAAATGAGGAGGATGAAGAAGCTGGTAATGACAATCAGCCACCTCCTGAGGACAACCCCGATATGGGTGTTGATGTTAATGCTGGGAATGCACCGGTCCAACCAGAAAACAAAAAGGCCAGGTTGGCAGCAGAACTCACTAATGATATAAAAAGGATAAGTCCACCTAAGTATGATGGCACCACATTAGGAGATGGAGCTGAGAACTGGCTCAGCGAAATGGAGAAGTACTTTGCAATAAGAAACTTCTCAGAGGAAACCAAAGCTATTTGGGGAGCCTATCAGCTTTCCCACGAAGCATCTTCGTGGTGGGATAGCCGTAAAGCTGAACTAAATATTGATGAGACCAATATTACTTGGGATCAATTTAAAGGCTATTTTAGGCAACGTTGGCTGCCACAACTTTTCTATGATCAGAAAATGACAGAATTCCAGAACTTAGCTCAAGGGAAGCTAACGGTAACTGAATACTGGGAGCGGTTTACAAAACTCCTCAAGTATGTACCGCAGTATCAAACTGACGAGAAGTTCAGAATACGGAAATTCATCATGGGATTGAATCCCGTGATAGGGGGAGAGGTCGATGTTCACAGTCCAACCACTATGGAAGGAGTTGTTGAAAAGGCCATAAGGCAAGAACAGAAATTAAAGGCTATTTCTGCTCATAAAGAGGAAGTGCGGAAGAAGACTGCAAACCCTTCTTCAACCTCTCTTGCACCCAAAAAGGGACCATGGAAAAAGTTTGGAAACAAAAATAAGTTTCCAGGGGATAACAGTAAGAAAGCAGTAGTAAATAAGCCTGCTGGAAATGTAAGGGATAATTTTGCCAAAAATTATAACAATGGGCAGAAGCCCTATGGAGGACAACGTGACAATTACAAGGCTGGAGGCAATTTTGAGCCTAAAAAGGGACCTGTAGGAGGCTGCTACAATTGTGGCAAAGACCACTACGCAAATCAGTGCCCTTTGAAGAAGGATGATCATAATCAGCAGCATAAGATACATGCTGCAGTAGCAGACAAGCAAGCTGAAAAGCAAGTGACACCTATAGAAGTTCCGGGTAAGTTATTTGGCATACCTGTCACTATTCTTTTTGATACAGGAGCTACTGAATGTTTCATTTCTAATAAACTTGCCTCTAAACTTAAGAGAAAAGCTGGAAAAATGGATAAATCTTGGACTGTACAATATGGTAATAACTCTGTTCATACAGTGAGTATGTGTCTTTTTGGGGCAGTCCTTGACTTACCTAATTTCTCCACGGAAGTTGACCTCTATGTTACACCTTTGGGATCGTATGACATTGTTATCGGTGTCAATTGGTTAGCTGACCATAAAGCAAAGGTAGACTGCTATGAAAAGAACATAAAATGTTTAGATGATCAGCTGGAAACAACAGAGATTCAAGGTGTGAAACGGGAAATTTCAGTTAGAAAACTGTCAGCTATGCAGCTTAAAAAGGCTAAAAATAAAGGATGTACCCTTTATGCAGTAAAGATATCTGAATTTTCAGAAGAAGATGGTGATTACATGAAGTGATTTCCTCTGTTACAAAGTTTCAGGGATGTTTTTCCTGAGGAATTACCAGGGTTACCACCTAAGAGGGAATTTGACTTCACCATCGAAATCAAACCAGGAACAGAACCTATTTCCAAAGCACCTTATCGGATGACTACTACAGAGTTAGTAGAGCTTAAGGCACAATTGCAAGAACTTCTGTCTAAAGGTTTGATTAGACCAAGTGTTTCACCTTGGGGAGCGCCCGTAATATTTGTGAAAAAGAAGGATGGAACACTTAGGCTGTGTATCGATTATCGGATGTTGAACAAAGCAACAATCAAGAACAGATATCCACTTCCAAGGATCGACGATCTATTTGATCAGATGCGTGGGGCAGCGGTTTATTCTAAGATAGATCTTCGATCTGGTTATCATCAGTTAAGGATTAGAGAAGAAGATATTCATAAAACAGCTTTCCAAACAAGGTACGGACATTATGAATTCACGGTTCTACCCTTTGGATTAACTAATGCACCCGCAGCCTTTATGAACTTAATGAACAATATTTTTCAAGAATATCTGGACAAGTTTGTACTTGTATTCTTGGATGATATTCTCATTTATTCTAAAAGCGTTGAGGAGCACAATGAGCATTTGAAGATAGTTTTGGGAATTTTGAGAAAAAGAAAGTTGTATGGTAAGTTATCCAAATGTTCTTTCTTTGATTCAGAAGTTCACTATTTGGGTCATGTCATTAGCAAAGAAGGAATTGTTGTAGATCCTTCAAAAATAGTGGCAATAACTGAGTGGCCTGCACCAAAGAATGTGCACGAAGTAAGAAGCTTCATGGGTCTTGCTGGTTACTATAGAAAATTTGTAAAGGATTTTTCTAAAGTAGCTGCACCAATAACTTCATTGTAGAAGAAGGATAAGAAATTCATATGGAATGATAAGTGCGAAGCGGCTTTCAAAAGTTTGAAAATCCAGTTGACTTCCGCACCTATATTAGTTGTACCAGACCCTAATGGGAGCTTTACTGTTGTAACGGATGCTTCTGGGGAAGGCCTTGGAGGTGTTTTTCTACAAAATGATCAAGTCATAGCATATGAAAGTAGAAAACTTAAATTACATGAGCTGAATTATGCTCCTCATGATTTGGAGCTTGCTGCCATTGTTCATGCACTTCAAGTCTGGAGACACTATTTACTTGGGAAACCTTTTGAGTTGAAAACTGATCACTTAGGACTGAAATATATTTTCACTCAGCCTAATCTTAATGCTAGACAGAGAAGGTGGTTAGAATTTTTATCACAATATGATTTTGATATTAGCTATATCAAAGGGAAGGAGAATAGAGTAGCTGATGCTCTAAGTCGTAGGAGGCACATTTCTACTCTTATAACATTAAGAACTCAGTTTAAGGATGAGGTAAAAAGTGCCTCAGAATCTGATATTTACTTTCAGCAAGTAAAAGCAGTGCTTGCTGCAGAACCTAATGATGAAAGGTATAAAGGTTTTCATTTTGATAATGAAGGAATCTTGCGTTATGAAAACAGAGTATATGTACCTATGCTGAATGATTTGAGAAAGAAGTTGTTAGTTGAATTTCATAATTCACCTTTCTCTGGACACCCGGGTATCACAAAAATGCTTGCTGATCTGAAACAACAATACTTTTGGAAAGGTATGAAAAAGGATGTCATTAATTTTGTGACTCATTGTTTGGAGTGTCAGCGGGTTAAGGCAGAACATATGCACCCTGCTGGACTGTTATATCCTCATAGCATACCGCAGTACAAATGGCAAGTAATAACCATGGATTTTGTACAAGGATTACCCATGTCCAGGAATAAACATGATGTTATCCTGGTAGTTGTAGATAAACTGACGAAGGTAGCTCATTTCATCGCTGGAAATCTAAAGGATGATTCACCAGTGCTGGCCAAAAGATTCGTACACGAAATTTTCAGATTACATGGTGTACCAGAATTGATTATATCTGACAGGGATCCAAGAATGACGTCAAGGTTTTGGCAAATGCTTAATACAGCTCTTGGAACGAAACTAAACTTCAGTTCTGCATATCATCCGGAAACGGATGGACAAACTGAGAGGGTAAATCAAGTGTTGGAGGACATGTTGCGAATGTATTGCATGGATCAACAGTATAAATGGGAAGAGTATCTTCCATTAGTTGAATTCGCATACAACAACACTTATCACTCATCTCTTAAAATGGCACCATTTGAAGCACTTTATGGAAGAAAGTGCAGAACTCCTGTTAGCTGGGATAGTGTTGAGGATAGAGTGGTAATTGGACCAGAGATTCTCACAGAAATGGAACAGCAAGTTAAGCTGATTCGTGAATGATTAAAGGAAGCAGCGGATAGGCAGAAGAGCTATGCTGACCTTAAGCGGGTTGATCGAAGGTTTGAGCTTGGTGAGAAGGTTTTTCTTCGTGTTAAACCCAGAAAGAGTTCTATAACTTTTGGCAAGGCTGCCAAGTTGTCACCTCGATTCGTGGGACCTTTCAAAATTGTCGAAATAATCAATCCTGTAGCTTATCGTTTAGCATTACCACCTGCTTTATCTCGCATGCATGATGTTTTCCATATTTCTTTGCTTAAGAAATACGTTTCAGATCTGTCACATGTTTTAAATTGGAATTCCTTGCAGGTCCAAGACCCAGGAATAATCGTGGTTAAACCCACACGAGTGCTGGAAACTCACCAATTGCATTTGAGAAATCGTGAAATACAACAATGTAAGGTCCAGTGGGACCAGTTTAACGAAGAAAGTGCAACTTGGGAAAATCTAGAAGAGATGAAAATTGCTTTTCCTTCTCTTTTTCAACAGAATGAAATCTGTTGACAAAACATTTCTTTTATGAACTTATTTTTTTTTAAGTTTATATGAAAGCCAGATGGAGGCAAACATTATTCAGGCTGAATAAAATGTGTTGTGACATTGATTTCTGGAACTATTAAGTTGGAAAATAGTCGCATTGTTTTGTGAACCAATAAATTGGTTGACCTGAAGGTTAATCGAATATGTAATCATCGGGATGATGAATCTTTTAGGAGGGAAGCATGTAACACCCTGAACTGTTGTTACTTCCTCCTGAGCATTCAAGTGTTGATATGTGATTTCTTTTGAAAAAGGATGTGCTCCTTTGATTGTGAAGTCATGCTTGATATGGACTGTATCTTCTTTGAAATTGCAGATCTTTGACTGAGTCGGAACATAATTGGACTCTTTTAATTCTTTCATTTTAAACCTGAGTTTAATCTGATCTCGGAATGAATATGGAGTTATCCATCTATAAGACCCAGCCTTGGATCAGTGGCATTGATCCAAGTAATGCTTTAAGTTTATTTGGGATGAACTAAAATTATAGACCTTTCGCAGGTTGCAAGGTCTGAATGCATTGAATAAACTATTCCGGAGTCTAAATCAGGCTGATCATGTTAAATGAATTGGTTCCCGATATCGTAATATCAGGAAGGTCTTGATCGTGGACCAGGTAATAAATTCAGATACATTTATTTCCACTAGCCTATTGGCAGTGCAGGAGTGAACCCTGTTCGTGAATGTATGTTGTAGGTCTTTTTCTGAGCATTTGAAATGTTAGACCTAAACTGGATTTATTAAGGTTAGTAACCTAAAACTAAACTATAACCTAGGGGTTAGATTAGTGTTAATCTAACCTAGGCCTAGGCTATAAGCTAATGTTCTAAGTTAGTATCTATGTGCTATGAGGTTAGACTAAGTGTTATCTTAAATCCTAACCTAAGTTACTAACCTAACTAATGAACAAGGAAGAAAGGGGACCTATGGAAGGGTGCGAACCATGGGCAGTAGTTTCTATGGCATTAAATGGAGGGATAAGTATGAAGGATAGGTAATTTGGTAGAAGTTTTTAAACGGCTAGCTAGAGCCGACGTGGTAGGTCGCCAAAGTTGGAAATGGTCTTCGAACTGGTTTTATCCATCGCCAACTATGGTGGTCGGTGGCAATGGAAATTGAGCGGGAAATTAGGAGTAAATTCCATTTATGAACTCGGTCTTCGAGCTCGGGTTTCACAGGAAGGCATGCAAAATGGAAAATTAGTAGTTTGTTTGGTTTTTCATGCGCTCCGGTTTTCCCTCTGCCTGATCACTGGTTCTTCGCACCAGTCTTCTTGGTGTTGCATGGCAAGTATGAGCGTAACTAGCTCTTTTCTCTGGCAAGGAAAATTTATAAGTCATGGAAATAACAAATTTTTGTTGGTGAATCTAACTTGGAAAAAGAGGAGAAGGCTCGAGCTCTTTCAGTGGTCTTCTTTGGATTTTTAAGCAAATAACCAGGCATGTTAGGCCCTAACCTTTAAAAATCTTGCTTTCTTTCAAATGATTTCATTAGAACAACTCTGTTCAGATGATTTTTGGGTTCAGATGGTTTTTATGGTAGCTTTGTGTGATTTTTGTTACTGTATCTTCTTGCTGGTTCGATTTTTCAAGTTTAACCCTTGATGGGTGTGTATTGTGTTTCGAACTGTTGCACTATTTCGTTGTGTTTTGCATTCTGGCTTAAGTTTGTGAAATGCATGCAAGAAATTATATTAGACCTGCTCTGTGAGAGCCCATGAATTGTTCCCTTGTTGGGTTCAGGCTACAGTTGATACTTGTTGTTGATACTTGTTGTTGATGCTTGTTGTTGATGCTTGTTGTTGATACTTGTCAGAAAGGATACTGATGGACTTTTGTTTGAATGTTCAGTTTAATTGGACTTCTTTGTAAGTTCTGTCGTGGTTATTATAGGTGGTGGTTACTGAATCTTGTTGGGTTTCGCTATGATACTTAGGTTATGTTGAACGGATAACTGGCTGTGTTACAGTATTTAATGCGACCCTGTAGAAGTTGTTTTTCCCTCCCTTGTGTTGCAATTACAGGATTTAACCCATTGATGGTTTGCATTATATTTATTTATTTACAAGATGACTTTGTGGAGTCCTTGGATTGGTTCATATATTATGGACTACTGTATAAGTCATGTATGTGAATACTGGTAGCATGATTCTGTCGGAGTCCTGGAGGGGTAACTAGTAATACGACTTCTGTTATCTTGTAATGAATACCTTCGTTTAAGTAATGAATTTTTGGTACAGACTCAGTTGGTGTACTTTTTACGTTTCCTATCTGTGTAAGCTTGAGCGAATAATGTTGTAGAGGCTCAGTTGGATTCCTTGTTACGAAATCAGTATTTAGCTTTTGTATAAGCCTGATTTTGAATATTTACCATTGTTGGCATGGTTGGAATCCGTAACTTCTATTTATCTTGTATATCGGCTTCTGTAGAAGCTTTATCGTAGATACTGTTGTTCGGATTCAGTTGAAATCCTTGATAGGTAACCAGTGTATCTGCCTCTATATAAGCCTGATTTTGTACACTTGTTGTTTTTGGCTCTGTTGGGTTCCTTAAGTTAGATAGATATCATGTATCTTGGCTTCTGTAAAAGTGGGTCGTGATTACCATACTTTTCAAACTCTGAATGAGTTCAGATGTGAATACAGTATGTTATGTTTCTTTCTGAATAATTCCAGTTAAATGAGGTTGTGCATGTTGCGTGGATTTTGTATGAATATCTCTGCATAGTCTTAGGGAAACATCATTTGCTTTAATGTCAAGGAGTCTCTTGTTGACTGCGATAAAAGAGAAGTTCTTTGATTTCGACCTTGGATCTAAAGCCTTACAGTGTTTAGTAGGGATTAGAATGAGCTGTAGGTTGCTGAGAGGGATTGTTGTCATGTTTGAGCATGATTACGTCTTCTGTTGCATGGATATCTAGTCTTGAGCTTGATTGAACTAAGGAGCTGTCGACTGCACCTCGACAGGCGATGGCAGTGAATATCTTCTTGTTTGTCGCTTCGTGTGGAAGGTCATGTGGAGTCTGTTTGGTAGATAGTCATCACTGTTTGGCGTGAGAGCTACTGTACTGCTAGTAAACTCCAGTAGTTTGTTATATTTTAAACTTTAACAAAACTGTGGTGCTTCTGGTGGCCTCGTCTGATTTATTCGCATGTGTTTAAGGTGAATGCTTTGCTCTTGGAAAGACGGTACAGTCATGAGCTAGTTCTGAGGGAAATATGTATGATTCATTTATTTCTCTTCTGTTGTAAAGTATAGGTTGATATAATTGTTTATCTAACTTTTGGAATTGTTCTAACATGCTGATGGAATCATGAAAGGTTATGATATTCATTTATTATGTTGAATATATTAGTCCGTCTGATGTTACTGTCCTTGGGATTCAGATGGATAGTTGTTTAGATGCATTTGTCTTCTTGGTCACTAACGTTTTGATGAAATATTTGAAAGGTATCTGAGACTATTTAGTGACTATAATATGAGCTACGCGTTTATAGTCATGTTTGTATTACAAGAGCATAGTCTGAAATATGTTTACTTGTTTGGTGAAATGATCTCATTTAAACAGGTTGTTTAATGAAAACAGTTGGTGGATTGCAATTGTTTTAAGAGTTAGTGCTTATCATGCTCAGTTCATCGAACTGACCCATGTTGACAATTTTTGCAGATGGTTGCCGTAAGTGGTAAAAGCACGCAGATCTGATAGGATGTTCAGATTGTTTAATTTGGTTTTATGATGAATTTCAGCTTGATTCTCTAAATGTACTATATGAGGAAAGATGTTCTTTTTTCGTTGAAGTATTGTATCAAGTAAGCTGAAAGCATAAAATGTATTTGATTAGCCTGAAGGGATAAAGTGAGATATTTGTTACTTATGTGTTTTGTATTCTTATCTGGATAGTTTGACCTTCTTTGGATCAAATGATCTTGAGAGCTTGTTATTATTGTTTAAATTGGAGACTTTTGTGATTATCAATGTAAGCTTGCAAGAATATGTGACTGAATACTTATGATTGTTTAGCAGTTCTAGTATGTTCTATCTAAAGCTAAATTGAAACTTAGATCACTGTCTTTCTGGAAACTAGGGTAAAAATAAACCTAAGCAAGATGCTAAACAAGCTGGATTAAATTATTAATTCCTAGTCTTGATTAAGCCAGGACAACGTTTAATTGGATTCTTAATCATTATATCTTGATACTAATAAGTAAGATATAAATTCAGTTATGAGAACTGATATAAACCAACAAAAAAAGGGTTTGGTTAGCAATCTCATGTGAAGGATGGAGTAATTGTCCAATTTCGTTGATTTAGAATTATGTATATTCTATGAACTCCTTGATGGGACCTCTAGTCTTAATAACTTCTCTTGTGTATTGGGTTTTATTAAGAAAGGTCATTCTAAGGTGAGGAACCCAGGGGTTGGGAAAGACTACCCTTAAAGGGAGCGTCTTATGGTATAATTTAACTCAACGTATGTAACACTTTTTTTAATAAGTAGATCTTTTCGAGGTGGATTTAAAGGTTGACGGCACAAGTCAACTGCAGGGTTGTACCTCCGAGAAGATTAGGATCTCCTCGAAGATACAACAATGCAGGTGACTTATGATGACACCCTTTGCATTGATCGTTAAGATTTACACCTTTAACTCGAACAAGTTACTCTGGGACTGATTAGGAATGTGGTCACGTTATAAGGCTGCCTAGGAGACTCGGGGTATCTTGACACACTGGTTTAACTAGGGTTGACCCAGTATGTCAGCGTATCCCTAGTCCTCGGGAGCACCCATATAACGTTGTCACCTTACTAATCCGTTTCTGAGTGAATAACTTGGGATAGGAGGGACTGACAGAAGTCAGTATAAGACATTCTACATAACATAGGAATGGGGTGAAGGACATATTCCAGATTGACGTCTATGCCGTTAAGGAATACGAGACATAAGCAGTATGTTTCAAACCTTTGTCCAAAGTATCACAAGATGCTGATTGCGTTGTCCTAAGTCACCTGGTCTAAGGGATGAGATGCTGATGAATAATGGTAAGAATTATTCAGATAGGTTCCTTAGACAGAGCATTCTGAATCCCAGAATAGGGAAGAGAACCACAAGAGTGGTGTGTTAAATAAAAATGCCAACTCTTATTACTCATGAATAGATCGGTAGATTACCGAGTCATGGAATGAATAGATCGGAGGTACTCCAGTCATTACAGCTGCATATGGTTATCTGTTATAAGAATGGTTATTTGATTTGTGAGTTCTAAATTATGTATTTAGAACCAGGAAGCATTTATCAAAAAAAATAAAAAATGAACTTGTTCTAATGTATAAAATGAGGATGTTACACATCCTCTAGGTTTTATTTCTAATAGGCATGCACCCTCTTTAAGGTTTATCTTCATCTCCCCTAATGATTCATGCACGCGTTTAATTTCATAGTACGCCTTAGGGAATAAGTCCTAAAAATACCTTAGTAACTCTATGATTTTTTCCACTTTAGAGTCTAACCAATAGTCTCCAATTATAGCTTCCTTACACTTAGCATCTGATCTAATATTCACTTTCTTTGTCTTCATAGTTTCATGATAGGAGTGTGTGGTCTTATCTATATTGTCTAACACCTCACACCTACCTGTTGAATGGTCTACATCCTGAGTTTCTACTTCTTCATCATCCACTAAGTAGACCATTTTTAATTTTTTTTTCTCAAGGAAAGCATGTTTAAGTAGTGTGGCATCTATCTCTGTTTCTTCAACAAAATGTGCTCCTAAGTCTCCTTCATCAAATAAATATTGAATGAGTTTCTCCACCTTGGCACTATACTCCATAGTTAATAGCCTTATAATATTTAATGCATATTATACCAGAGGCTTGGTAGAGAATAAGTCAGACATTTGGGTCATTCCTATAATTAAATCCTACCAATTTCTAGTCTCTTTATGGAGTTATGCATATACATACCAAACATGCACACAACCTTGTAACATGGAATAAAACTTATGCACCCAGAGAGAAGGTGGTAAATCTTTGTGACCTTCTGTCTAGAGTCTCTCACACTATTGAACATGGTGCTAAACATGTTGATTACCATGATGAGTACATATTTGAGTAGGTGCATTTCTCTTGAATAACCAAGTAGCAAGAGCAATCCTAATTTCATTCCATCCTACAAGATTATCCTTATGGACCACCCACCAGCACACTGTTGTACCACGTAGGGTATATGCTAGCATATTCCTTATCTCCAACTGGTCCATCCACTATTCCTCCATGTCATGCAGGAACACCATAGGGTCTCCTTCTCCGGTGTAATGAGGTACCGAGTTATTACCTATTCTTCTTATATAATTTGGTGTGTTTTCCCTATCAAATATGATCTTTACTTCACGCCCTACCAACTCATAAGTGTTATAAGACCAATTATCACAAGCAACACTTGTAGTATTGCTAATAGATTGTGCAACCTCCCACTAAAGGATTCCTTCTTTACATGGCTCGAGTGCCTATGGATCTTAGATGATGCATACATAAATCCTATTCAGGTCTTCCTCACTCAAGGGCTCAATATAGGGAACACATTTTTCATCTATTAAAGGGATAATAACTCTTTCCTCCCTATTTTAAAAGCTGATATAACCCTTGTTGAACCAAAGATCAACATTATTTGAATAGCACCAACGATGCCCCAGTAGAATTGGGAAGCTATCTTTCTCTTCCAATGCTAAGACCTCAAAATCTCTAGTGAACTTGGCTCCCCGTATGGTAATGGATACATCTTTGAAAACTCCAATGGGAGTGGCCTTAGTCCCATTATCCATGAACAATACATTAGAGGATGGCTATAATGGAGGTCTCCCCATTTGTACCCATGCATCTAAAGTAAGAACATTGACTTCCACGCCTGTATCAATAAATATATTACTCAAAAGTTACCCATGAACAACAACATTTAGAGTGATTTACTTGTCATAATCTAATTTATGAAGGGGAAGATTCACATGCAATATATTTCATCTAGTAGCAACACTTGCACACAAATTGTTTCCCTTTAACCAATTCCCTAATAGTGGAATGATATTCTCCTAGTGAAAAATTTTACACACTTCTTTCAAGTCATCCATATTAGATTGGACCATTTTTTATACTTTCTTTTACTCCATCTTCTGTGACTGCTCCTTTAAATACTATATTTCACCCTAAATATTTCTTAGTACCTTCATGGTTTCTTGATAAACCTCCTTCTGATGGGCAGGATCTGGGTACCGTGCATGTAGAACCTCCTCCTTATTGATGGCAGGCCTTTGCTACAATGCTTCTTTGGTGCATGCTGCTTCAACGTGGGTAGTGATATTTACCTACAATGCCTCGGATTGTGGTTCCAAATTAGGCATCTACTAATTTTCCATAATGCACTATATCCTAACCATGCCTACTCCTTTGTTTTCTTGTTTATTCTGTTTGCTAAGATGCTCATACAAGTCTGAGCGTTCCTCATAACTATGATTCTTTCCATAGAAATAACATGTAATATTCTGAGGAAATTCACACCTAAATTGGTAAGAGGATCCACATATATAACATGTACCATGAGGCAACTCACCTCTTCCACCACCACATCCTTGTCCTATGAATCCACCATGGTATCCTCGACCGCCTTAAAAACACCCTTCATTCTGATTATAGCACACCTGATTGTGATCCTGATCTTGATGCTCGTTCTTTCCTTTAGAGTTATCTAAAACTCCTATCTGTCATGCACCAATATCTATAGCTCATCATGGATCTGACCAATCAGATGATAGTCTTTCATGTCATGAGTTGTAGAGTGGAAAGTTTTACAGTAACAAGAGATGTTCTTCCTTATTGCACATTGTAATAATGGGCATCGGTTTACATCATGGTTTAAATGACATATCTCATAGTCCAACAACAATGAGTGCACTGATCTATGGGGACAACTATCCTTTGTGTGACGTTCCAATTCATAATCTATGCACCAAATCCCTATATGCATCTCATGTACTGAAGTTAGTGATAGCTTCTCCAACTGATTTTCCATAACTATGATATGTGCTTCTAAGAATGGGTTCACCCCAGTGTCTATACTTCCAAATGCCTCAATACGTAAGGCTACTTCAAGTGCTTCGCATGGATCAGTGTATGTCTTATGTGATATTACCCTTATAAAAGGTGTAATCAGGCCCCCAACAAACTATTGTGCATGTTGGCTTACATGAATATCATAAGAAAACTTAGATAATAATGTTTTTAAATGAGCATCATATTCTCTGACACTCTCAGTAGTTCCTTTCTTAATATCCTTGACCGTTCTTATACTCTTCTGATCAAACTTAGGGATATAAAATTATTTGAGGAAAGCATCTTTTAAAGTTGCATAGTCTACACAAGTCTGATCAGGGTAAAAAAATTTGTACCAACTCTGTGCACGACCTTATAATGTAGTAGCGAATTGACTTGCCCTATACTTAAAATCCATGATAGCTTTTATGAGCCACAATATTTCACACATGTGTATGTGTTCAACAACATCTTCTATGACCCTATAATCTAGAAGACAAAGAGACATTTCCATGTAAATAGTTTGGGGTTGGTGTGGACCCTGCTCACCTCATCCAGAACCTCCTGTGTTTCCTCTACCTCCATAACCACCAAATCCACCAGAACAAGAGCCACCTATACCTCCTGATCCTGAACCTATGGCTAGAGTAGGACCAGAAGATGTACTCCCCTATGTCCCAACAATAGTACTGAACTGCACCCCTATGGTCTACAATGTGTTACTACTCCCAGAAGAAAGTCCAAAATTCTATGTGCCTAAATTCTATGCAGATGATACACCTAAAGGGTACTCCCAGAAAAAAATGAAGACATTTGCATTGCCATCGATGTGTTTTTTATATGAATCACCCCTACTCTCCCACTACCTGAATTAGCTTGTTGAATGTTTGTTGTACTAGATAATGGAAGACCAAGCACAAGGGTAAGGTTTCCAGGTGGATTCATATGTGTGCCCATGGCCTAGGTCATCTCTACTGGCATGTTTCTATGTGAGGCTGAGGAGGTTTGCCTATCATCCTTTCCTAAATGGGGGAGTTCCTGATTCCCATGTTCCATGTCCTCTGTGTGAACTTAAAATCCTTCATGATCCATCTCTCTCCACAACACCATTCACTCTGCAACATCCCACTGCTTCACTATCTCCCTCTCACACACCTCATTATATTTCATTTTCCTTTCCTCTCTCTTCCTTTCTATCACTAGGTCTGTCAGGGTTACCATCAAGATCTTAATCGCCAAAGGAATTCCTTGTACTTAGGATCATGTAGGATATCGTAAAAATTGGAATTCAACTACCTCTAGGCATGAATAAGTGGAAATTGAGTACTCCAAGATATATTTGTTCAAAACACCCCATACCACGTATCCACAACATGAGTCCAAATCAGATCAGCATCATAAAGGGTTTGAAATTCTTCCTTCATCTAGAAAAGTCTCCAATACCTCTA
Source organism: Taxus chinensis (assembly GCA_019776745.2). Classification (NCBI taxonomy): domain Eukaryota; kingdom Viridiplantae; phylum Streptophyta; class Pinopsida; order Cupressales; family Taxaceae; genus Taxus; species Taxus chinensis. The sequence goes on from CM034151.1 coordinate 299,439,568, forward strand.
ATTCCATTTAGATGCATAAGAAATCAGCCACTCGTACAACTCTACTGGAAAGATAGAAAAGAAGGTCTCATAAAAACAATCATACATATTCTACTCCACCCACATGCATGAGTTAAACTCAGATCCGGTGTTGTACCTCCATGTGTATACTTTTCTTAGGTCTTGTGTCCACTCCTTAACACTTTCTAGGTTCAACCATTATGTCTTCATCGTGAATCATCCTAAAAACAACTGAAAAATAGGTCTTGACAACGAAACCAATGATACAACCTAGAATTTACTAGTAAAAGCCTAGGCATGCTAGCACATCACTCATCCTACAGTGATTTCTCACTCAAAGCACACAAAGCTACTAGGCACTTTGTAAGGGTTGTTATTGCAGGATGTTTAGCATGATGAAGACTTAATGCATTCAGAACCATAATTAATACATTATTATGCAGTGCATGTTTAGGTCTAGATCTAAAGAATAACAGACATAAATGATAACCATGATGAAATCAAACATGCAAGAACCAATTATACTTAGGATTAATACTCTGATTCAACCAATACACTCAATTATGTTAAACATGAAAAACATACAGAATCTCAATACAACAGATAATACCATAGCTTATGTGTGTATTAGATTTGGTAGGAAATTTAGTTCTCATACCTCTTCTATACTACATAGTTAATTACATATTTTTAAGGGTGGGTAATTTCCCTCCATCACTTATCTAATCAAAAAATAGGTCACATGCTAGAAATAGCCAGGTGCCTTTACAATCACAGCCACACATGCAAGTGCGCTAACAATGGATGTCTCCTAGTTAACTAGAAGTAATAACCCTATTCTTAGCTCACACCCATGTAAAGTGCTTTGTATCTCTTCTTCCAAAAATAGCTCTTGCATGTCAAGTAAGTATTTTCCTGGTTTATGTGCTTCACATGTTATCTTCCAAAAATAAATCATAATCATGAAAATGGCTAAGTACCGAATCTGTCTATGTCCTTTGAGCACAATTCCTTCTTGATCCTCCCATGCCTTTGAATGCACTCTTCTCTTCCGTACTAATATTTTGTATGCCTTATGCTAAGTGTTATACATTTTCTAGTCAACAATCCCAATGAGTCTATCCAAGATTTTAATAATAGATTCAATAAGACTTTGAATAGATTACCCATAATCCTGAGGCCAAGTGATGAGTCTTTCTTAATCAAATATTCTAATGCTTTTGACAAAAAGGCCACCTACTACTTAAGAGATAAGAACCCTTGAACATTAAGGTGGTATTTCACCATGGCCTTACAAATCAAAAATAATATCAAGGTAGTTGGGAAACCCCCTAAGTGAGAGGGTGTTAAACTGATTAATCCTGATAGATCTCACTCGAACAAAGTAGTCTATCTAGAGGAGGTTAGGAAGACGTTTGTCGGGGTAGTTAAATAAATATCTTACAAGTTGGTCAGAGCATAAAAAGGAATAAGACATAGCTCTTAGGGTTAGCATAAACCACAAATCCAGGATAGATTTGGAAATCATCCTAGGAATGATCATAGATCATATGACAGAGGAAATGGGGCCATGGGATAAGGTAATAAGAAAACACAACTTAGAAGTAATAGATTGGTCTCTAATCCTTTAACCACTAGGGTTGCTATAGTAGAAGAGGCCCACATTATTGATTAGTGTTATAAGTATTTCCTTCCACACTCCCCATGTGAATTAATTAAGTAGGTTGAAGAAGAAAATGATGATGAAGCTTATGGTGATGTGTGTATGATGGAATGCCCTAAAAATTCACAACAAAGGGCTACTTCAACTAAGATAATAAGTGTCAAAATTGTTCAAGGTTTCTAGGATTGCATTCATTAGGTATTATCTCTCCCTCATGATGATGGTGTTGAGATTGATATGGTGCAATCATCTGATTTACCTAATCATGATTTTGAATACTTAATGGATTTAATTATTAAGAAATATAATGGGGGAATACCTTTTGAGGAAGATAGGAAAAATTTGATGAATGCATTAGTTTCTCAGGAAAAGGAATATAATACTAGAAGTAGAGTTTTCAAAGAGGGAGGTCCTCAAGCTAAAGCAAAAAATCATCTTCTCATTAATATCCCAAAGTAACCCGCTAAGAAGGATACACTTAACAAATTCCATGTTGTTACAAATAAAACTTGTACCCCAGCTCATGCCCAAATTACAAAGACTTTTATATCACCAGAAGGAACCATAAATTTCCCACCCAACACTTCCTTACCCAAATATGTTCCATGTGATATAGCCCAAATATTGAGTCAAATCAAATTCATTGTTCCTATTGTATAATTGCTCAGAATCCCTTAGCATATAAAACGGGCATTTGAGTATTTGGTATTTAAAGCAAAGATAACAACCCAAGGCAATAATGTGAATGGTGTGGATCTTCTTCCTATCATTATAGAGATGGAAATACCATAGGCCCTGGAAGAATTGGGACAATCACGGGAAGTATACTTGGGTACTTCATTTGTGGAATCTCAACTTGAAGTTGATCCTTTTTATACTACTTTAATCATCAAGGATAGGTTGGTGCATAACTGTATGTTTGATACAGGAGCTTCATGTAATTTGATGCCTCTTGAGGTGATGAATTAATTAAATATCAAAGTAACAATAACCTTCAGAAAGTGTACAACTATGGATTCAAGGGAAGTGCTGGTAATTGGATATGTTAAATGGTTAATAGTGCAAATTGTAGTTTACCCAGGAAAATCCTTAACTATGAATGTAGTTATTGTGGATTGCCCAGCCAAATGGGGAATTTCGTTATCAAGGAAATGGGTTGCTATTGTAGGGGAAAGTGTACAAATGGATATGTCATATGAAACCATACCAGTGAAAGGAAACCTTGTAAAATTATATGGTGAAAAGAAGATTTGAGTATGATGAAAATTGTATGAAACCATACTAGTGGAAGTATTATATACAAATGTAGATGTTGATAATTTTATTGGTTATCTAGATTTTAAGGAGCATGAAATTGAAAATTGAAAATTTCCTGAGTAGCCTAGTTCCCCTTGGACTTTGATGTTTGATGGAGATTATTCTAAATTTAGAAATGGTGTTGGTGTTGTCTTGATATCCCCAGATAAGAAAGAATTAAATTTTTATTTTAAACTCAAGTTCGAATGCATAAACAATATTTCAAAATATGAAGCACTGCTTTTGGGTTTAAGGATTGCTTGGAGGTATGGTATTAGGGACATTAGTGTTAAAAAGGGGATTCAAAACTAGTATTCAAGCAAGTTCAAAATCTATTTGCAAGAAAGAATCAAAGAATGAAACAATATAAACATGTAGTTTGGGATTTCATTGAAATGTTTGATTCCTTCAACATATTATACCATGTAAGAAGGAAAAATATTGTAGTAGATAGATTGGCAGTATTGGGATCTAGGTTTCAAAATTATACAGTGTCTCCTTATTATGAATATGACATTGAAGTATTGACAAGACCATATTGTCCCTAATAATGTCAAACATTGGCAAGTTTTTGAAGATGATGCCCAAATTTAGAGGTTTTTATAAAACAAATGAGAAGCTTCACATATCAGAATGTGGATTAGGAGCTAATGATTTGTGTTAATGAGGGTAAAGAGACCATATTTGGTAAGGATATTTTTTAGTTGAAGACAAATACTATTCCAAGAGGTTTGGTTACACTAGAGTCAAACTTTGACAATGTTAATCACATTGTTAGTAGGCATATGTCAGCTTTGAGAGATGTGGAGGAACACAACCTGGGGAGAGACAATAAACCTAGGAAAATATGGATAGGTAGTAACATGAATAAAGAAGAAAAGAAATCATATGTCTAACTTTTGAAAAAGTACCATGACTTCTTTGCATGGTCATATTTAGAATTAAAGGCATATAGGGAGGACCTTTTCCAACATGAGATACCACTAGAAGCTAATGCCAAACCATTTGGGAAAAAAAAATATAACCAATCCACTTCTTTCCCTCAAAATGCAAGAAGAATTAAAAAATCTAAGGGATGGAGGCATCATACAACCCACAAGGTATTCTTCATGGGTGGAAAATCTAGTACCAATTCGAAAGAAGAATGGAGATATAAGGTTGTGTGTGGATTTTAGGAACTTGAATAAGGCATCAATCAAAGATAATTATCCCCTTCCAAATATGGATAACATGTTACAGTTAGTTACTGGCTCTGAATTATTGTCGACTCTGGATGTATTCTCAGGATATAACCAAGTGGTAGTGAAACAGTCAGAAATAATAAAAACCACTTTCACCACTCCATGGGGTACTTATGTGTATGTGAGAATGCCATTTGGTCTGATGAATGCTGGAGAAACATTTCAAAGAGCTATGGATGTAGCATTCTCAGGATACATAAATGATTTCATTGTTGTATACTAGGATGATGTGACAGTATTCTCAAGGAAAAGGAGTGATCACTTACAACATCTAGAGAAAATGCTTGTTAAGGTGCATAGAATATGGCATTTCATTGAATCCTAAAAAATGCCACTTTGGGGTTCAAAAGGAAGAAGTTGTTGGGATACATTGTATCTAAAGAAGGGGTCATGATTGATCCTGAAAGAATGGAAGCTATTGGAAAATTCCTATACCCAAAACCAAAAAGGGAATTCAATCCTTTTTTGGACAAATAAATTTCATCAGGAGATTTATTTCTAACTTTTCTGAAATGACTATCCCCATTATGAGTATGCTAAAAAAGGATCAAATTATCAAATTGGAGGAAGAATCTTTCCAAGATTTTTCTGGAATTAAGGAAGCATTGAAGAATGCCCCTGTTTTGGTAGCTCCTTATTACAAGAAATGTTTTCAAATAGTTTCTTTTTCTTTTGAAAAATACTATTGCATATGTATTATTGCAAAAGGATGATAAAGGAAATGAAAGGCCCAATTGATTTATTTAGTAAAGAACTTCGTGGAGCAAAATTGAAATATACTATCATGAAAAAGCAAGCCTTCTCTTTGGGAAGAGAAACAAAAATTTTCAAACCATATATCTTGAGTTCCAAGATCACGACTTATTTTCCTCATACTATGGTCAAGGAAATTTTGTCAAAAATGGAAATATCAAGTAAAATGTGTCGGTGGGTAAAAAAATTACAAGAGTATGACATGGATATTCAAACCACCAAGTTAGTTAGGGGTTTAGGGTTGGAAAAACTAATGGAAGAGAGAAACCTGCAAGTAATGGAAATAAATTAAATTGAGGGAGGAGATATGAATGTCCATGAAAGATTGATCAATTCGAAATAGTACAAGGACATCATGTTTTATCTTAAAAATTTGAAATGTCCTAGACATTTGAGTAAAAATCAGAAGAGGGCACTCAAGTTAGCTTCCCAGAAATATATTATCACTGATTATGGATTGGCATGGAAGAATCCTGAAAGGGATTCTCTTGAGATTCATTATTGAAGATGAAGCCCCTAAACTAGTTTTTATTTTCATGGAGGATTTTGTGGGGGGGATTTTGTTGGAAGGGTAACTACTCACAAGATTTTAAGGGTTGGTTATTGGTGGCCTACACTTTTTACAGATACAACTTTTTTAGTGAGAAAATGTGAGAGCTTCCAACATTTCTCAAGAAAATTGAAAGCTTTAGGAGCTCTCCCTTTACAACCAATATCAATTGAAGCCCCTTTTAAGAAGTAGGGTATGGAATTTTTTGGGGAAATCTCAAATCCTTCAAGTGTAGGCACAGATGTATATTGGTGGCTACTGATTACTTCACCAAATGGATTGAGGAAATCCCTACTAAGAAATCAACTCACCAGATTGTTATGGATTTTGTCTTAAATCACATAATCTGCAAGTTTGGAGTGCCTACCAAAATAATTGTTGATAATGCTATGATATTTCGAGCTAAACCCTTAGTGGCCATGTGTCAGGAGTATGGAATAAATCTCACATATGCATCTAATTACAATCCATAAGGTAATGGAAAAGATGAGTCAAGCAATAAAAATTTGTTGAAAATAATCAAGGAGGACATTGGAGATAAATAAACAGAAGATGGGGTGAACAATTGAAGTTTTTTGTCTGGGCTGATAGAATTACTACTAAGAGAGCTACTAGAAAAATCCCCTTTTGAATTATTATATGGAACTCAATCCCTCCTTCCCCTAGACATGTAATTATCTTCTTACCAATTTATTCGACAACTTGAGGATCAAGAAGTTAGTTCGTATGGTGCAAGGATAAATCCAATTTATGAATTGGATGAAGGAAGAATAGAGTCCCACCAGAGACATTTGAAATTCTAGGGAAAAGCTGAAAAAATTATTTGATAAAAAGGTAACTCATTGAGCTTTTAGTGTAGGAGATCTTGTGTTACTATGGGATAGCAGACATGAGGACAAGGGAAAACATGGAAAGTTTGATGCGTTATGGATGGGTCCTTACTCCATTGACATCAGAATTGGTGAGCATACTTTCTTCTTAAAGGATATAGATGGAGAACTAATTGAGTTTCTTATTAATGGTAGGCACTTGAAACACTTTCTTGATTGATCTCTCAAAATCGAGGTATGCACTATTGTACAATGTATGGTTTTTCTCTTTATTTTTGTTCATTTTTTGGTTTTTGTCTTTGTTTGTCCCAGTCTTTGGTGATCATTTGTCTTTGGTTTCTCGGTGTGTTTTCTAGGGAGTAGGTTGTTATCACTTATTTCTGTACTTTAGTTTTTGACTCCATGGCCCAATGGATTTTAGCATGTGGTCTACTTTTCTTTGCACCATGGTTTGTTCTTGAGGCACTCGCAGGGAGTGCTCATCCCCGAGTTGGAGCCGGTGTTGGTGCTCGAATTAATCTCGCCCCTATTTGGTTAAGATTTGCCATCATTGTCTATTATATTTTTATGTTTTCCTATGGGGGTGTGATTTGCCCTTTTGGTTCTTATGTGTATGGATTAGTCTTTCCTCTTTTTTATGGTCAAGGATCATGTCTGGATGTGCATTATTTTGAATTTTCTTGTGGGGAACCAATTGTGTTTTAAGTTTTGAAATTGGAGGGATCACCTGTTGTAAAATGTTCCTTGGTCTTATTTTTTATTTGTGTTTTCTCTCCCATTTCCCATTAGTATGTGGAAACTCCCAATTAATTACGGTATGGTGGGTCTAATTTGTAAACTTGTAACTTTCTATCACATTCATAAAATGCAAAATCAGCCCCGTGACCCAATAAATATTCTTTGAATATTCACAATCATAAAGTAGCATAAGAAATTTCTCAATTAGTATCCTAAAGTGTACATTTGTCACAATTTGAGTGGATGTGGGGAAGTGAATGCATATTTGTAACTTTATGCATTAAAAGGAAAAGAGTACTTGGGTGTAAAAAATATTCCCAAGACTCGCAAGAGACACGTGGCTCCTTTTATGCAAAAGGCAGGGGTGCGGGTCGTCGGAGCACTAAAATGTTTTTGGTTTTGAATTGAAAATGACATAAAACTGCAGAAAAGGGCCACAACCCTACTATCATCTAAATGCAACGAGGTGTCGAGCCCATGTTCAAAGCCAAAAGTAGATGGGTGGGTCAAGTTAGCCAAAAGTGTGTAAGTTCTAAAACACTGCAAAACTACAAAAAGTTCCCCCGAGCCCACGTTAGCGAAAAGTATTTTTCACATGGACGACTCATTTTCAAAGTTGAGAATGACAGATGAACGGTCACAATGCAATACATTTATTTCTTTTGCCATTAATGTTGCTACGCAAATCAAGGACATTTTAAAGTATGTGAATGCTTTCTTCTTTTATTACCAATTTTCTAGATTTTTGTTGCTACCTTTTGTGATTTTCATGGAGAATTATCACATTTTTAACTATGAATCTTGAATTACGAACTTGAGGAATGAAAAGGCTATCGATCTAGATTTAAATTGATCAAGCACTTACAGGTTGATTGGTAAGAATTTAGAAGCTCCTATGTTTCTCCTTTATTGGCAAGTTGGTTTAAAGTAAATCTAGGGTTTTTGAAGATGAATACCATGCCATATTTGTTCTCGGTTGCGTCAGGGGTTACGAGTGATTTAGACAAGATTACAGACATGGAACTGATGAGTGCTGATCTAAATGATTTTCTTCAGAGACTGAATAGCCCCCATAAGGTTAATCCCTAAAGGAAATTCAAGATAGTCGCATTTCTCTAGTGGGTGCTATCCCACCATCAGTTCATTTTCCAGAATTGGTGTGGCATTGTGCTATGAATTATGATCCCAAAAAGAGGGAAGTATTAGACGGGAGTGGGGATGCAGTTTTGACATTAACGCTTGTAGCCATTATAATAATGTCAAAGTCTCCTACAATAACCAACCCGATCACCATTGCTATCAAATTAGTCTTATGGGATTATAAAATAAAGAAAAAGAATTATGCCAAGATCATAAATACAAAGTGGCTCATCACAAAAAAGACAACAACTAGAATCCCTAAAAGGCTAGTTAGGGCACAATTTGTTGAAGAGGTTGAAGATGTCATTATGTTATTAAGTCAAATGGAGGGGTTGGAAAATGTAAATGAATTTAAGGAATGGATGGTTACTTACATATGGATCATTTTAGAGAGAAAGGGGAGCATTTTTTGGGCTACTTTCATTGTAGAAGCACTCCATGGCCACATGGTCACCTTAGGAGTGAAAATTGAGATGGGTGAAAATTCAGAGCTAGAATTTTATATGATGACTTACTTAATTTACAATGTTTTTGGCCATAGACTTTCCCTGGGTTTATCACCACATACAGATTTCAAGGAGTGTCAAATGCATGAGATATTCCCTTAACTGCAACTGATCAACTAGAGTGGGAATGTGAGGTTAGTTAATGATGATTTCTTTTCCCCAATCATTTGTCTTTTAAAACCAGATTGGGGATAGTATATAAATTACGAATAGGCTAGACAAGTGATTTTGGAGTACGAGTGCTACTTCATTCAATATAAAAAGTTCACATACATAAGGGTTAGTGGTTTTGAAGGCAAGCCTTGTAAGTTTCCTAGGTATTTAGATGATAAATTTTCTTTATGTGAACTATCAATGTAGTTAACACCCATGCATAAATTGATTTCCAGAAGGCATAAGACAAATATCAAATTCCCTATTAGAATTGGAAGGTATTCATGCCCTTCCATCATAAAATCCAGGTTGATTGAAGATGAAATGCAAAAGTTTGACATGGAAAAGTTTGAGGCAAGGGCCAATTATGACATCAAATGGGTATTCAACAACATTGCAAATAATTTTGAGCATGAGCCTCAGTTTGAATATTATTGGATGAATTGTAGGGATGAAGAAGAGGTCAGATTAAGGGATTTCTCCAAAATGAACCTTTCACAAATAATAGATTTCAAAATTGCAGTTATCCCAGAAGGAATTGTGGATGATCCACATACAATAAGCATGTATTATGTTGATCAGAAGGTGGAAGCACAACCCATAATCCCTCTAGATTGGAATGAGATAGAATCTGATGATTCTTATATAAGGATAACTGATGTAATGAGAAAATATGTGAATTGGTTAACTCAAAAGGGCATTAACCTGTCAATTCAAAATACCTAAATCATAAATAAATTTAGGAGTTTAGGAAACTTGAATGATGATATTCCACCCCTAAAGGAGGGAGTAGATAGAATGGATCCTTTGGAAGGAAACGCCCCTCAATTTCCCTAAAAAAAATCCCACTCCTGAACTCATAGATGAGTGGAATTCAGCTATTAGTGGGACTCGTACTCCTATGTTAGTTATTAGGGAAAAGATTGAAGACATGCTTTTAAAATCTATGGAAAATGACCCCATTACTTTTACAATGCCAATCCAAGCAAATGGGAAGGGCTTAACATCCCATGTAGTTTTCTCAAGTGTTTCACCAAAACCTCATAATACTGAGAAATTAATTATTGGAGCCATAACATGTGGTCTTACTCAATCTAAGCCACATAAGGAAGGGAAAAGAGAAACACCTTATCTAAAAAAGTTTGAAAGGGTGCAAAAGAAACATAAGGTTGCTCATGTACCAATTTTGGTGAGAGTAGGTGCCCACAATCCCAAAAAGCACAAGCAAAAGGATGTGGTAATCAATCCTCCTGAGTTTTAAAGGAGTGATTTTTATCAGGAACAATAACCCCCATCATTTCCACAAGTGGAACAATCATAGTTTCTATTCCCACCTCTATCTGTGGAGGAATCAATAATGAAAGCCACTCAAGATCAAGAAACCCAGGAAAATGTTGCAGATAGTTCAGTAAGAATCCAAATTTTAACTTTAGGTACAAAAACATCTGAGACCCTTCTTACTAAGGATATGAGTATGCCTTCATTTGGAACATTGTATGAATCTGCAAAGGCCCAAGCTGATGTAATTGATGTTGATACTAGTGAGGGATTTTCTATGTTAGATGCACTCAAATTATCTATGAGTGAACCATTGATGACACCAGTAAATGACCTCCAAACAAGTAAGGAAATTGAGAGAAATAATCATTCACTAATTAGTAAAGAAAAAGGCCGAGCAATAGATGTTCCTTCTATAAGACAACTGGTTGCAGAATCAAATCAACCAAAATTTCTTGGTGAAGAAAATGTTAATGGAGATATTTTAACAGAAGAGATTTTGTCTATTTCTATTAAAGTTACTAAAGATGATGAAATTTCTTAAAAGGGAAACTATATTTTTGAAGAGAAAGTAGAAGTAGCACAAACCACAACTGTTGGTGAGAAAATCATTGCTGATAAAGACATGCAACCTCTAGATGGAAATGTGAAGTTGGCTTTCAGATGAACAACCTACCATGTCATTACTAGGAGCATCATCAGAGCACGAGGAAGGTAGGATGCCAACTCAGCATATTTTAAGGAAAGAAGATTTTACAATCCAATCAGTGACACAAGAAAATGTTAGAGGAGAAGTTTGGTATGGCATCAATTGGAGAAATAAGGAAGGAATCTCCCCTAACTGCTGGTACAACCCAAGAAAAGAATGATCAACCTCAGTTTCAAGACCAAGGAGAGTAACATCCAAAATAATTATTAACACATGGTGAGAATAAAAAGGTGGTTGATGCATCCTAGAATTTACCAATGCAAGACCAAGCATGTTGACACATCACATAGCCTAGACAGAGCGCTCACCTGAAGCGTGAAAAGGTATTAGGCCCTTCTTTAGGGTTGTTGTTACAGGATGTTAGCATGATGATGACTTTAAGAATTCAGATCTATAACTAATATACCATTCTATAGTGCATGTTTAAGATCTAGATCTAGAGAATAACAACCTTAAAAGATAACCATGATGAAATCAATTATGCAATACTGAACTATAACCATGATAACACCTTGATTCACTCCATAATATCCATTATATTGAATGCAGTAATACACAGAAGCTTCCTTATAATAAAAGTAGTATACACTCATGCGCGTAACAGATTTTTCAGCATAATCTCACTATAACCTAGTTCTCACATGTATATCTTTCTATTATTTTACATAGCTCACTACATATTTATAATGTTATGGACTTTCCCTTCACTGAATATCTAATCCCAAAATAGGTCACATATTATTCTTAGCCACGTGTCATTACAAAAATAGCCACACATGCAAGTGTGTTACGTTAACAATAGACTACTTTTAGTTAACTGATAGTAGTATATTTATTCCAGACATGTGTTAATGCAAAGCTATTTATATTTGATCTTCCAAAAATAGCCAATGCATGTCGTGCAAGTATTTGACCAGTTTGTTTGCTCTACACGTTATCTCCAAAAATAGACCCTCATCATGAAAATGGATAAGTCCTGAATTTGTCTCTCTTCTTCACACATGACCCTTTCTGATACTTCCATGCCTTTGAATGTGCTCTACTCTCTTACATGAACCTTCTATATTTTATTTGCTAAGTGCTAGAGTCTGACTAATCAACATTGCCCCACACTAGTTACATTTTTGCCCCAACAATGTTTGTCTCCAAAATGAACAAAAGAATATTAATAGAAAAATAGAAAGAATTCTGATGAATAAAATAATTTCTTTCCCCTGCATTATCCTCTTCTTCATCCTGAATAATCATTTTAGGATATTATTCTTTTATCTCCGCCTCTAAGGTATACTAATCATTGAGTGTGGCCTCTACCTTCTCTGGACTATCCACTGCAATTGATTCTAACTCATCCATTACAATCTCTCCCTTCTCATTCTACAAGACCAACAAAATGCTTGATATGGTAGTCATTCTCCCTTTTAACATGTCCATCATTTGCGTGATGATTTTCCCAAGCTCATCCATCCTTTCCTTTTGTGGTTCTTGAGCTGTTGTAAAGGCCTCATGCTTCTTCTTAACAAGTGCTAATCATTCTATGTGACCCAATGTCTCATGTTTCATGGCCTTCAGGACCTCATTGTCTTCCAAAATGGTCCTGGTTCTTGTAACGGCTTCTGGTGCTACACAAATATTCAGTGCTTGTTTTGCCTTATTTAGTTCCTCCTACAAGCTCTCAAGTAACCCTTCATATGATGCAATCTTCCACATCACTAAAGATTTTTCCCACTCTTCTTCCTGTGTTGGATCCTTTTTTTCTAGCATGTGCAGAGGCTCATCTTCAAGCACTAATTCCACAAATGTACATACATAATTTGTTGATGAAGGAAACATTTTGGGTACCTTTGGCTCTAAGTGTGGCCTAGAATTCATGACATTGTCACCAATCTCCTATGTCATACTGATAAAAAAATGTTCTTATTCTGTGCCAAGTCTCTTTCCTACTTTAGGCACATTGTTTCCTCATCCTTAGTCTTGATATCCTCCCTTAGCTCCCTAATTGTTGCATCTTTATCCATATTTCATCATGTTACCTCCGTTGAGACTTTCACTAAAGCATTGCATAATTTCTCATCTGACATAACAATAGGCTTGACTATTATGTGTCTAGCCTGAGGTGTCTTTTTTAACCTCCTTGATACACATGAATCCTCACACAAATCAAAGTCTGTTTCATCCATGTGTGTGTGCATCGACCATGACAATTTCTTCCTTGTACGCATGGTTTCCATATCTTCATCCATCAACTCACAGCCATATAAATCCTTTTGTGTCATTGTTCTTTGGAAATGGGTGCAAAAAATTTTACCTATGTCCTTGGTGTAGCCCATGGCTGTAATATTTTGGTTGAGATTGTATGAAAAATGAACACACAAATTTAAACAAATAACACCGGAAAAATATAGTATAATATTTTTCTATTCCATCTGGGATGAGATATAAGTGAGACATTATAATTATTTATAAGGATTTTCTCCCTACAATGGTGGATTCAAATCCTATCAAAAACTCATCTTATCTCTCCATGATCATCTCTTATAATCCCTATTATTTCTCTTACAAAAAATCACATATACGTGAGTTGTTATTCCCTAAATCTCTCCCATTATATTTATCTAATATAAATATAACTCACACACAACTCTAATGTTCACAATAATATTTATAAATTCCTAACATTCACCCCCTTAGTGTGAACATGGGGAAGGCATCATCCTATACTACATCTAACAATGACTGTGTGATTTTCCAAGGACTCACAAACCTGAGAAATGGTTTTTCCATGGTTACCATAAAACCAATGAAGGTTTGTCCATGGTTTACCTACAACCAATTGGTTTTGCTGGTTTACAAAAATGATGTCATTATATGCCAGTATCTCTTTAACCCCCATCACATCCTGACTAATGTAGGTGATATAATCACATACTTGTTTTCAACAAGTTTTATTTGCAGAATGAAACACACAACTAAAAAATAAATATCACCGATATAATGCACCAATCTCTTTGTTGGTGACTAACAAGAGATGCAGTTTTCCTCCTCCTCCATTACCTCTAGCCTCTAAGTTTCACTACTTATTAGAAATTATACTCAAGGACGGTATGCATTCCCTGTTGCGATACAGGGCAGGGGCGAGGGATGCAGAGCCCCCAAAGCCATGAATTGTTTTCATTTACATTGTTCCTTAAAAAATTGAGTGTCGGATTACACCGAAAATGCACTCATTTGTCCATTTTTTTAGTAATAACTTTTGATGACAACTCACAACCTTAAAAATGACACTTTTGACTTGGACAAGAGGACTCAATTTAAAATAACTTTTTAAATGAAAATGACAATATACAAAATTTTGCATCCGACAAGAAATCAATAAAATATTTAAAAAGTAATCATCTTTATTAATTTTTAAATAATACTAGACATGTGGACTATACCATCATACTCAACATGGAAATATATAGACCCTAACAAGAATCTATAATATAAACAACAAAATTATTTGTAGACATGAATTGACCTTTTATTATAAACCTCTTCAACGTAATAACATATAAAACTAAAACTATTTTTCCTAAAATACTTATGAAGAGTGGAATATTCTAACATTACTAATGAAAATTGAGCCAAAAGCTATCTACACACAAACTCATGTGTGGCGTTTGAAGAGTGGACAATTGTCTAAATAATTCACCACATCCAGAGAAATGTCTAAACATCCAATGCAAAGAAAACTTTTGATGCTAATGTGGACAGGGCTTTGACTGAAAACGTTTCTAGATCTATATGAGAAAGCTTCAGAATTTTAATGGCCTGTATGAGCTGATATGTTTTCTTACATTCCACATGACCTGTCAGGGTATATCTGCAGATGTCCAAGCCTAAAGGGTTTGTTGAATGAATTCTCACGCTTCTATATTGGCCAAAGAATGTCGAGCAAGCTCCAAAATCCAGTGTAACTAATACAATGGAGTATCAAACCATTGTGTGTGTAGAATAGCACTGAGCATTTACTCAGGAAAATATTAATTCACTTATTGTATTCATAGGAAGATCCTCAAAAACAAAATGTAGTCCTTCGAACTACACCACACATTATTTAAAGAGGAGAAATGACATTGTTTTGGGAAATGACAATCACTCCAGCTGCCCCTCCAAACAAATCATAGATCTATCAGATGATCAACTTGGAATAGCTTGCTCTGATACCAAATAATATTCTGGTTCAGATTGTATGCAAAATGAACACACAAATTAAATCAAATAACACCGGAAAAATATAGTATAATATTTTCTATTCCATCCGGGATGAGATATAAGTGAGATATTACAATTATTTATAAGGATTTTCTCCCT
>CM034151.1:299455276-299467855 GCA_019776745.2 Taxus chinensis
GGTAATTTCAATCTCTTTTCTGGGAGAAGGAAAGCAACGAATGCGAAAACATGCATCTTTGATTGACCAATCAACGGAAACTTGTTTCGTTTCCATAGATAACACGTCCATATGACTTAGTCAAAAGAATCCCAAGAGCAGGGCTGCTTTGTGCGCATAACATTGTCGAGGCCCCTGAGTCGATGATGCAATGCTGAGTTAAACCCATTTATAAGTAAAGACAAATAAAATGGTTCATCTTTCCCAAAGAAGAAGTAAAGGTCAGATTGTTCTGGGGTGGGGATTGAGTAGGATTGGAAGGAGACTTTTGAAGGTGGTGGAACAGCCACTTTACTTCTGATGAATTTGCAAGTTTTTCAAACTGTTCAGGATTTTGACTAAAGGTATTCTGCTTCTGCCATTTGGATTTGGTTCTTTTGCATGATCGATAATGTCAAAAGTAGTATAAGAAGGGGTGATGGTAGGCTCCGTTCTAATCACATGAGCTTGTGTGCTGAGGCACTGATCTTAGGAGAAGAGAATAAGGAGAAGTTGCCTTTTTGGTGACTTCTCTTCAGTTTGCGCTGAAATAGGAAGTACCTCTCTTAACTATGGCTATGGGAGGTTCCTTATTCTTCTCCTTAGTGTTTTCAAGAGATTTTCTTGGATTCTGAGATTGGGATCGAGTGAAGACAGAAAATGACTGACCATCTGGCACACATTCATCTTCATCGTATTCTAAATACCCAATGCTGGAGTCACCTGCCGAATCATCATAAGACTCATCGGCATATCCTGAAGCTTCAAAAGCCTCCGGGGAATCTTGTTCTTCTGGTTCTTCCTCTTCTTTAACTATTTATACTGCCGCATTAATAGGAGGAGCTTCAATCACTAGCCTTGGTTGAGTAGGAGTTAATCGCAGCCTATCCCTTACAAGCACACCATTATTGTTATTGAAATTCCATCTAGGGATATCCTGATACGGAACATTGTTCACCTGCTGAGACATTTTCTTTTTTAAAGCGATCAAATCATTAGCCATTTTTTGAAACATAGGATCAGTATTACCTTGAGAAGAACCTTGATTTTGAGTTTGGGTATGTCTTTCTTGATTCTTCCAGCCAAAATAAGATCATCTTCTATTTCAATAGCTGTTGACTGAGCGACAGCCAAATCTGGGATAACCGACCTTCTTAATAAAAAGCTCACATCAGGAGGCTGAGCATTAATGAAGAAGCATTTCTAATTTTCTGGAGTCGGTACAGCTATTTCTGGAATCTTCTGGATCAGCTTATTAAACTTTGCCATGAAGTCCCGCATGGGTTCATGAGATTCCTTCTTCATATGGGTAAGTTGTGCTAACAAAGTGTGAGAATCTTTGGCTGGTTTGAAACGTGCTTCGAACTTGGTCCTCATGGTAGCCTAGTTTGTGATGCACGCATTCGGAAGGTGATAAAACTATTCAGCTGCTACACCATGCAACATTTCAACAAAGAGTCGAACATAAAAATCTTCGTGAGCTACTCCAAGGATGCCGCACGCTACAAAGAAAGATGCAACGTGTTCATCAGGATGCTGCTTCCCATCCCCATTGAACTTGGCAATGTTTTTACGTGATCCATGTGGTAACTCATGCAATGGTGGAGTTAAAGAAAGAGGACCAATAATTGTGCCCCAAGGCATAGGTTGTACTGCCATCCTTCTGAAAAGAGTGCGTATAGGGATCCGAGTATCAAAAAAGAGTAATGCATGACAAGTTGTAGATGCTTCCCGTTCCACGGGGATCTAGTTTCTCCGAACAGGCGAAGAACTTCTGGTTTGGTTAGAAACAATGTTGTTGGGGGACAGGCTGAAATTGTGCTGTTGTAGCAACTCAAAGAGTGAGTCAATTTCACCTTGGGCTCGGCGGGAATGAGTGAAGATCTTCCTAGCCAGCTTGAACTGGGAAAGAGACCCTGTTAAAAATAAGGCAAATACAGAGTCGCCAGACATTAAGAGGATAATCTTTAAACTATAAATCCGTATTCCCCAACGGAGTCACCAAAAACTGTTGGTTGGATATTTTGTCAATCCAAAATATGAGGTTCAACCACAGTATATGGGATTAAATCCCTCCTCAAAGATAGGTGAGGCTGCCTACTTATTACTAATCTAAAACACAGCAAAAACAATATATACAGTATTCACACTAATCTAACCATTGGGGTTGGGATAAAAATCCCGAAATCCACATCCACACGATTCAAAGGTATTGCTTTCGTAAATGAACTGAGTTGGAAACTATTACAATGAAAGAAGAACAATGGAAAGGAAATGAGAGAAACGTATTTTCTTTCGAGTAAAAACAAAGCACGAAATAATCATACGGGCTTTAGATCATAAATATAATGTCTGAAATGATTAGAAACACTACGGTGCTAAACAAAGAATAGCTTAAGATTATGGACATAAGAACAATGTCTTAAGAAAGATATATCCCACAACACAAAGTTTGCAAAATAATATCAACTCCTATTCTTCACAATGATGTAAAAGAAAACACAAAGTTTTTCTTCTTTCCAATAGCTCCCAATATTTCAAAAATCTCGACCTTTTGGAATGCATAAGCATCCCTTATTTATAATAAAAGGAAATGAGAGAAAATACGATAAATCCTAGAAAATAGTGTTCTTTAAAAAGAGTTCTATTTTTCTTGATTTTCGCGCAGGAGACCAAGTCAAAATTTGCTTCCTATGTGATGAAACAGAAATGAAAAATACATGTCGATTTCAAGATTGAAAATGACATGAACACTCAAGACTTAATCTGAATCATCATCTTTCGCTCCTTCATATTTCTCTTCCTCCAGCTGAGGCCTGTTTGTTCCGAAATTCTTGGAACTTTCGAATTATGCCTTGCATTTCGTTTTCATCAGGCACAGTGGAATGATCATTCAAAATTTTGTAGGTTTCATGGGTATCACTGGCACTACCAGGAATCTTTTTCAATCTTTTGCTGAGCTTTCTCAAGGCCTCCAAAGAATGTTCAATTCTTTCAAACTGATCAATGATCTCAATACCAAATCCGTGCGTTGGTTCATGCTGAGCAGACTCTTGGACTTGTTTGAAAAGTTCATCTGCTGATAGGATACCTAAGTTTCCAACTGACACCTTTGGACAAATCTTCAGCAACTCTTCTTCCACATCACTTTTTCCATCAATCAATTTATCCCTTGATTCTCTCAACTTATCGCAAGCTTCATTAAGAATCTTTACTCTGAACCTAATGGCTTTGGTCAGCTGGAAATGCTTATCCGTATGTGGGATGATGCCTTCTTCTACCAAGAGATGTGATGGTATTTGCTTTAATACCTGGAGAGATTCAAAAGTCAAATCAAGATGTCCAATTTCTTGAGAGAAATCATCATCCATCTTCTCTCCATCCTTATGAAAGTCCCCCAAAGATTGATAAACTTTCACAACGTCTTGAATCACTTCCTTCCCCTGTTGGAGTAGCCTTTGGATCCATTCATCAACCACCATTCCTTTTTTATTAATATTCTCAATTGTAGGCACTGATGAGAAATCGAATCCGACAGGGACAGAAGAAGATGGTATGGATTCAAGGGGTTTTGAGAGTTTAAGCAAAACCTCAGTCAACTGCTCCACCTTTCCTTTAAGCTCATCTCTGCTGTCTTTTGTTTCTTTCAACTTCTGACACAGCACGTTCATAGCATCCCGTGCATCCTGTTGTGCCCCTTCTGCTGTCACTTTTCCTAGAGCCACCCTGGTTATCTGATAGTCAAAGGATGTTATGTCCTCTTTAGTTTTTTCAGTCGTGGGAGTGGCGATCTCTGCAAACTTATCCCCTGAAGCGTCCACCAAAACCCTTGAAACTGTTTCAGGTTTCTTGGCTGATTTAGTAGTAGAAGCCTTGAGTGAGCTGAAATCAAAGGCTGGTATGGGTACAATCACCTTCCTCTTCCTCAGAGTTTGCTCGAGTAGCCATTGTGGCGTATCAGAGGGAGTTGCCACTGCTGTAGAAGCTGGTACCATACTCTCAAGGGGAGAAGATTCTGCTAGCGGAGAGGGAACAGTTACCAATGTGGTAACAGATTCAATAAAAAGAGGTACAGGAGGGGGCATGTTGGTGATTACTTGGGTCCCAGTAGAGAGGGGTAAAAGTATAGAGAAAATACTAGCCATGATTGAAGAAGTGGATGGAGAATGAGGAGGTAGGAGTGGTTGTGAGGGGGGAAGCGCAGATTCAGACTCCAAAGCCTGGGATGCAAGAGATAAGGTCTCTTCAGTTGGGCAATCAACAAATGATGAAACCAGAGGCTGGCTTCCTTCTCCTTCCAAAGTAATTTCTCCTATTTCTGGTGGTGTTGGTGATTCTGGGACATCCACCATTTCAACTGGAGAGATAATTGAAGATATTTCTCTTTCTTTTCTCTTTTTGACAAACTTGACCTTTATAGGCCCCTTAGAATATTTTTTGTCCTTTTCCTTTTTGGAAGGCCTCACCTCTGAAGCAGCCAGCTTTGAAAACTTATCATATTTAAAACTCATTCCCCAAGAGGAGAGCCATGCTTTGGTGTATGCAAGAATCAGAGCTGACCTATCTGTAATGGAGGCTTTTTCACTGACAGACCAATCAATAGGTGGGAAAACATATTGATCTTCATTCAGTCCATCATAGGAAAGATCCAGAACACTTTCATTATCGCTAGTACCTTCCGGTAAGTTAGCAAGCTCAAGTGTTTGAATCTCAGCAAGTTTCAATCTGCTATGATCCTTTCTGCGAACATCAACCTCATCACGTAGATCAATCCAGATGTCTTCTATGCTTGGTCTGTGTAGGTGCAGGGTTCCATATTCCCTGAGAACTCCTCGAATGTCAAACCCATCTCGGGGCTTCATATGCTTCTTCAACTTGTCCTGAAGCTCATGGACAACATTTTTAGCTTTCACCACTGTCGAACAAGTGTATCTTCCAATAGAAATTGGGAAAAATACAGCAGCCTTATGTTTACTTTGTTGGAACTTGTGGAAATCCAACAATTTCCTAACCAATTCCATCAAGATCAGTTTATCCCCTGGATATCGGGACAGACGGAAAGGATCCCCTGAGTACATGACTACCTAAAGATATGTGAACTTCTTGAATTGCAAGAAGACACAACCCCATTTTGAAACTTCAGCCCAGGCCTCATCTGAGATTCTTGTTTTCCTCAATTCAGGTTTAACCTGCAGATGTTTTCGTAAAAGAAGGCATCATTTACCCTTCTGAATTGGTCTTGAGACCCTTTTATTGTCAGTTAGGGAAGTACTGATAAACCTAGTTCACCATCCTGTTTCCCTTGAATCCAACCTGGGATAGTTCCTCATCCCGGCCGCTGCATAGGTGACATATAAAACTTCCCTGTGGACAAGATTGTTGTCATTTGGGAATCTATCTCATTACTAATGAGAGTTCCCCAATCAATCCCTTGTTGATTTTTCTTAATGGTGATCATGAACTGATACATCCACCCTTGGAACACATTTGATTAAGGTAAACCAAAAACCTGACTCAGCAGAGTGATGATGTCATTGATTTCTTGAATGAAATCACTTCTAGGGATAAGTCTTGGGAATCTGGAGATAGCTGATTTGGCTTTGATCAGGAACTTCTTATTTACATGTTTGATACAATCTTCCTGATCATTATCCCAAGCTTTCTGAGTTGACTTGATATCTAACTCTCCATATTCTTCAAAATTGGGCAGTTTGAGGAGGTCATCAAAGTAACCTCTGTCCAATTTGATCACAACTTCTCCCACCTGATTTCTCACAGAACGAGAAGCAGAGTCATAACTCGAGGCGCAGGCTAAGATGAATTCAGGGCACTGAGTGGACATAGGGAAACCTGCTGCAAGAGGTAAACCACTATCGGTTATCGACTTCATCCATGGAGTTTGGGAGGAGCTCCTTACCCACTCCAGAAATCCTCATATCTATATTCCGAGCTCTGTATCTCGGATGTCATAATTGCAATTGATATATGATGGAGACTCCACCTTTCTGAACTTGTATTTCATCCTTCCTAAATTTTCAGTCTTTTCTTGCGATGGACCAGGGTCTGACATGAGGGACTTCGAAGGAGGAGAGTTTTGGAGATTAGGAGATGTTGCACACTATGAAAACCCTGACCTACTGGAGATGCCGGAAGGGTGGAAAAACCCGACACACTGAGGAGGATGTCGAGGAGTCCAGAAAACCCGATGCGCTGAGGATGTCAGAGATTTGAGAAATCCTGACACATTGAGGATGTCGGAGATTTGAGAAATCCCAGAACTTTGAAGATGTCGGAAACTTGAGAAATCCCGACACGCCAAATCTTCTGATATACTGCGGATTTTTGATACTGCACAACACCCTTCAAAACCCGAGAAGAGGGAACAAGGTTTTTTGTTGAATTTAAAACATGTAAGTTCTTTCTTTACCATTCATATACCAAACATATTTTAATTACAAACAACATTCTAGAAAATAACACCAAAATGATATTCCAAAGAGATAAACCCTAAAACATAAACCCGGTTTGTGAAAACAACCCAAAAAGGAAAAAGATAAAAACCCCACAAACCTGGTAAGAAAATGGGAAGAATTCCATACATAATTAATTCATGAAAACCATGAACAAAGAATGAAGAGAAAAATACCTTCAACCAGGGAAAGGAAAGATCAAAAATGGGCAATTCAATCAAGCACAGGCGAGTTTCGGGTTTTGAGGTTGGAGAAGCATGCACGAAAAATCCACGAGGTAAAAGTACGTCTGGTAAAAATGATGTGGAAATCCACATATATATATGAAAAATTACAATTAATACACTTCAGCTGGCACGTGCCAACCCACCTGACAACTTGGCATTAACGCCATGTCAGCATGCTCAGGAGATCCGAAAACCCGACACAAAGGTGTTTAGAGAAATTTGGGTTTCGGGTTGCGGGAAACAATTGACATGAAGCATGATGCTTAGATGCTTCAAAGTTCCGAAAACCTGACATGAAGGACTTAAGAAATTCAGGTTTTAGGTTACAGGAAACAATCGACATGAAGCATGATGCTTAGATGCTTCAAAGTTCAGAAAACCCGACATGAAGGACTTAGGCAATTTGGGTTTTGGGCTGCGGGAAACAACCGACATGAAACTTGATGCTTAGACGAAGACATGCTCCGATGTTCGGAAGTTCTGCAAACCTGACTCGCCTTAGTCGATGCGGGTTTTGGGTTTCAGGGAATACCAGACATGAAACATCTAAAACACATGTTGTCCTGTTGGTGAAACCCAAAAACCTGATTTTCTCTCATAAAGGCAATTTTGTAAAATCAGCTTAAAAATTTCATAGGGTTATCTGATAGTTTTGGCGTAAACTCAAAACTGAGATAACAAGTAACTTGTGAAAGTATGACTGTTATTACTTCATGAAGATACGTTGATTGGATATTCAAATTTTGAATTGGCGGTTATGTTATTTGGAGCTAAAAAAATCGATGTAGTTGTTACATTTATTTGATTCATGTGTAAGTTGGGAGAAATTGAATGTCTCGTCTATTTCATAGAAGTGTTCAGTTGAGCCTACCTATGGTAAAAATGAAAGGAAAATTTAATCATCTATTAAGCTGATAAGGCACCTTTAGCTAAGTCATGTAGTCCTTTTGTTTGCATCTTCTGGAATAAATTCTTGATGAATCCTTCTCTATCCAGATGTGTTCACTCACCTCTGTGAGGATGTGACTGTAAGTCCTCCTTATCTATTATTGCACTATCATCTTGTAGGAATAGACATGTTATGATCTCTTGATTGAAACTTTGACATTTTGGGATGATTGTTGAAGGATGTTATTTTTCCCGTATGATGTCTTGCTACTTTGTTGTTGCATCTGTTGATGTGGAAAACAATATTGAACTACTTTTGTTTGGTGATGGGTGACCCTTAATTTTCAATCCCAACTTGAATTTGTAGTTGCATGAGTAGTGTAACAACTATAAGCATGATGTCTACATTGTTAATATTTAAGGGATGTTATGGCTAGGTCGGTACCAGTCCTCTTTCAAATTTCTTTACTTGTGAAAGAATCCACTTCTGAGTACTTTGAATGACTCTTTTCTCTTTTAATCTCTGAGGTCAGTTTCTGCACTACCCTTTTTGGAAACTTTAAAATTTAAGTATTGAATTCCCTTTTTTGAGTTGTGAAGGGGAATTCGGTTTAACCGAATGGGAAAGGAAGTTTTAAACTATTTATTTTCAGTTGTTCATCCTTCTTTTGTGTAAATATTGTAGTGGATTTATTTGGCTAAGTTTCATTACTTTTATTAGTGGATGTTACTAATTGCTTATTCACTTAACTTGTCTTAAGGGTGTTTAATATCTGTTATAGCGATTGGTGTGAGATGTTGTTTATTGAATGAATACTTTTCTAATGTTAATGTGAGGCCTAACTTGAAAAATTAGGTCATGTCTTGGTTTTGGAATTAGGATGTCACATCTAAAATGTGAAACTCTTATTTATTTCTATTGTTAGATGATTCATCTTAAAATCCTTATGATGTTGGAATGAGCTTGATTGTACATGTTTCTTTATAAAACTTTGTAAAGATGAAAAAGAAGGCCTTTGCTTCTGAAAGTAACTTTGTTTGGATAAATAGTAAAGTTAGTTTCTATATTTCAAATTCAAATTGAATTATGAAGGAAATAATTATTAGTTACTTTTATTTGATATAGATATGTAATTGGTTGGAATATTATTTATCTGATATTATGTTGTAGATTACTGATGATATCATGATCTTTTCTTAAATGTTAATTTAGGTTGATTAATTGTTATTCTTTTATGGTTGTTATAACTTATGATTTATTAGCTACTCAACCTTTTTGTTTCATAAAAGCAGAGTTGGTTTTATGAAATAGTTAGTTGAAGGCACTTTGTTTTAATGCTTAGTGCTTATCATGCTTAGTTCAATGAAGTGGCCCATGCTAGCAATTTTTGTAGATGGACTTCGTAAGTGATAAAGGAAGGCAATAAATTATATGATTTATTGGTTGATTTAAAGTCTAGTTCTTTTATAGAGAATTTTGATTCATTATTGAGATGTATTGAAGGAAGTAAGTTTGTAATCTTTAATGATATTGATGTTGTTTGACATGTAATATGTCTGAAATGCATAGTCTTGTAAAATGTGTATTTTCTCATAATGAATTGAAAATTTTTGGAAGGTTACTTTAACTTGTTTTGTAAATTCTCTTGTGCATTGTATGAAGGAAATTTGTAATCCTATCTTGTTGTTATCATTCATACCTGATTGGATCCTTATTTTTGTTGTCCTTTAATGAATTGGATGAATGGGAAATATACTTGAATGCAACTTGCTAAGCTGCATGTATTGATGTTCTTTTACCTAAAATAGTATGGTTTATTTAGGGATGTTAAATGAACATACAATTAAAGTGTGAAAGGTAAAAGGGTATAATAAACCCTAACACTTAACCATAAAGAGGAAGGTTCTTCTCCTCTTAAAAGGATGTAAAACAAATGAATGATGTTTGTGTTCGTAAATCATTTAGACTTCATTTCTATGAAGTCCACTCTTACCGAACCTATTTTGGTTCTTACACCTCCTATGAATGGTTGAGTTACTTAAGAAAATATTATGATGGATGCTGGTTCTATTTTCAAATAACAAAACGTTAAGTAAAAATTTAATTTAACATAAAGAAATCATTAGTCTATGAAGTTCCATATTATTTAACCAACTCAAATCAGGATGGAAACCTTAAAAGTTGTTGGAATTAGGTTTATGTAAGGTTACTGTAATATGAATCTCAATCCTAAAATAATTATGTGGAAATGAGCTCCTTAAGGTGTGTACATCGTGATGAAGTAGTTCTGTCAGATGTTGGCACACACCAAGTGTACAAATGTACCTTCATGAAGACTTGGGTCTTCATGAGGATACAGGGTTGCCATTGACATGTTGCAACACCCTTCAGCATTAGTTCATCTAGACCTACCAAAATTTGGACTTGAACTTAGTTTCTCTCTAGGTCAGATTAGAGTTATGATTTAGCATAAGAAGTGACTCTTAATGACTTAGGGTAACTAGTTACATCCAATCAACTTAGGTTGATTAGGTATGTCTATATACCCTAGGTCATTACGAGTGATTCCCTGTTCTAAATTATGTCACTAACCTATGTTAGGGTCAAACCTTGGACAAGTGGACTGACTGAAGTCAGTAAAGACCATTCTAGATAATAGATGAGTAGGGTGAAGGACATATTTTGATTAGAAAAGTATGCCCTCTAGGAATAGTAACATGAATAGTATGTTGTAAATCTTTAGCCAAAGTATCGCAAGCTACTGGTTGTGTTGTCCTTTGTCACCTAGTTTTAGGAATGTGATTTTAGATGAATATTGGTAACAAATATTCAGATAGGTTTCTTAAATAGAACACTCAGTACCCAGAACAGGGTAAGAGAACCAAGTATACTTGTTATACATTAGATATTCAATACTCCAAGTTAACATGACAGATCGGTAGTTCACCGATTCAATTACAACTGCATATGGTTTTCTATTATGAGATTTATTGGTATGGAATGTGTAGTTTAAATTATGTTTATTTAGAATAGAGCACATTATCTATTAAAAAAAATTTTCCCTTGTTTCTAAAGTCTTAAAATGGGAATGTTACATCTTGGTATCAGAGCTAAAGGTTATAACTCTTGGACCTATTGTGTCCATAATCTGATAAAATTTAAATTTTCTTGTTAACAAAAAATGGTTAGAACAAGAGAAAATGTTGCAAACAACCCACCACCTGGTGGAGAAGCAACAACTGCCCAAAAATTTGATGAGATCCTTACTTCCCTATTAGACACAAGAGATCATTTGGTTGTTCTTGAACAAAAAATAATGGGAAATGAGGAGGAAGAAGATCCTGGTAATAAAAATAAGCCACCTCCTATAGACAATGCCAATTTGGGAAGTTTGGGTGTTGATAATAACAATGTAAATATGACAGATCAGCTAGAAAATAAAAAGGCAAGACTGGCAGCTAAAATCACTAATGATATAAAAAGGATAAGTCCACCTAAGTTTGATGGCACCACATTAGGATATGGAGCTGAGAATTGGATCAGAAAAATGGAGAAGTAATTTTGTAATAAGGAACTTCTCAGAGGAAAAAAAGGCAATATGGGGAGCATATCAACTTTCCCATGAAGCATCTTCATTATGCGATAGTCATAAGGCTGAGTTGAACATTGATGAAACCAATATTACTTGGGATCAATTTAAAAGTTATTTTAGGACATGTTGGCTGCCACAACTTTATTATAGTAAAAAAATTACAGAATTCTATAACTTAGCCCAAGGAAAGTTAACTATAACAGAGTACTGGGAGCGGTTTACTAAACTTTTTAAGTATGCACCTCAGTATCAAACTAACGAGAAGTTCAGGATATGGAATTTTATCATGGGATTGAATTCCATTATAGGAGGAGAGGTGGATGTTCATATCCCAACCACTATGGAAGGGGTTGTTGAAAAATTCATAAGGCCGGAACATAAATTAAAGGTAATTTGTGCTCATACAGAGGAAGTAAGAAAGAAAGTTTCAAACTCATCTTCATCATCTCTTGCATATAAGAAATGACCATGGAAGAATTTTGGTATGAGAAGTAATTTTTCAGTTGATGATAATAAGAAAATAGCAAAAAATAAGCCTGTTGCTAATGTACGTAATAACTTTGTCAAGAATAATAATAATGGACATAAGTCCTATGGAGATCAGAATGATAACTTTAAGGATGGAAATAAATTTGAGCCTAAAAAGGGACCTATAGGAGGCTTTTACAATTGTGACAAAGAACATTATGCAAACCAATGTCCTTTGAAAAAGGATGACCGTAATTAGCAACACAAGATACACGCTGCAGTAGCTGACAAACAAGATGAAAAGCAAGTCACACCCATAGAAGTTCCGGGTATGTTATTTGGTATACCTGTAACTATTATTTTTTATAGGAAGCTAATGAATGTTTTATTTCTAGTAAATTAACATAAAAATTAAAAATAAAAGATGGAAAAATGGATAAATCATGGACTATACATTATGGTAATAATGTTGTTCATATAGTTAGTATGTGTCTTTTTTAGCAGTCCTTGACTTACCTAGTTTTTTCATAGAATTCGATCTTTATGTTGCTCCTTTGGGGTCTTATGATGTAATCATAGGTGTTAATTGGCTAGCTAAGCGTAAATAAAAAGTGGACTATTTTGAAAAACATAGTAGTTTTTTAGATGACTTGTAGAAAACAATAGAGATTCAGGGTGTTAAACGTGAAATTTTAGTTATGAAATTGTCAGCTATGTAACTTAAAAAGGCCAAAAATAAGAGTTATACCTTATATGTAGTAAAAATTTCAAAATCTACTGAATAAAATAATGATTTATTAGAATGTTACCCACTATTACAAAATTACAGTGATGTGTTTCTGGAGGAATTACTAGGTCTTCCACCCAAAAGGGATTGTTACTTCAAAAGTGAAATCAAACCTGGAACCGAGCCCT